>JABKKP010000268.1:0-68328 GCA_013624355.1 Fusarium caatingaense
CACATACGACCATACCTACCAGAAAATACGGGATCCCGTCCGCTCTCCCATAGTCAAGCTGGTAAGGGGCGGATTAGTAGTTGGGTCGGTGACGACCAGCGAATCCCCGCTGTTGTATGTTCTTTTTTTGCTGTACCGGGGTCTGCTATCAACACTTGCAAATGTCCTCTAAAGCTTAGAATATCAAAGATAAAGTGCTAGTCCACGCAAACCTGAGTAGACCGAATAATTTCGTCTCTTATGCTTCCTGGACTAATTCTTTTGACATCATGGAGAAGGAGCATTGGAAATGGGCCGACTGAGCGGAAGGTAGATAGCTGTGGGACCTGCCTTCCGCTACAGTTGAACTTCCTGGTGAGTTCATAAAGGCACTAACCTACAACCTTCAACCATCACCATCACCATCACCATCATCGTCTTCAATCATGGGGGAACTCCGCCCAGGTCCTATCATCCTCATCAACGGACATCCGGGTGTCGGAAAATACACCATCGCAAAGAGGCTCACAGAGCTGTTTCCTCATCTCAAGCTCGTGCATGACAAGCTGTTCAAAGACCTCGCCAATGCCCTCGTACCACGCGATACCGGCGACTATTTCAAAGTCTTGGAACAATTCAAGGAATCTTGCTTCCAGCCGATTCAATACTCTGACGAGACCTTTGACCTCGGATATATCTTCACCGACTTCTTGCCCAACGATGAAGACAATCGCGTTATCATGAGAGATTACATCCGCGAAGTGGAAATTCCTGATGACCGTCAGCGCGAGTTCATAGCCTTCACACTCATCTGCGAAGAGCAGGAAAACGTGCGTCGACTTATCTCTCCAGAGCGACAGCAGAGTGGGAAGCTCACCGACCCCGAAGTCCTGCGCGATGAACGCACCAACGACTGTCGGCACGATTACCTTGGGGACTGTCATCATGTCATTGATGTTACGAATCTGGACGTCGATGCAGCGGCTCTTGCCATCGCCCGACGCGTTGGACTACAGCGACGGTAGAAAGTGTTTCTGAGCTGCATCTTCATATTACTGAAGAGGCGAGGCGGAGCGCGCAAGCAAATGGCTTTTATGGTATAACTACTCGACTGTTGCTTTGTAATTACTTATTGGGGAGCTTACCTCAATGTGGAAAGCAGATGAGGACATAACAGAACTTACATCGCTGTTGCGCATGGTTAATAGTTGGAACGAATACAAAAACATTGACATCATAAGTTTGGAGGGTAGATACGTTTCGTGACAGATTCTGTATTAGAGCGATTTGAAGAAATCGCCATTTCTGTCTAAATCGCCGTGACTCTTCTCACCCATCCATTCTCAGGTCAACCTCCCAGTTCAGAAATCTCAGATTGAGGACCAACTTTCGTCTTCATTGATAAACTCCAGGTGCCACTTTTCGATGGCATCAAGCGCTTCATCTGCCCTCTTCTCAGACTGCTGTAGTTCGGATTGAGCAATGTTGAGATCGTTCTGCAATTTCTCTACAGCACTCTGGCGCTCTTCGACGGCTTTCTTCTTGTCGTCTCTTTTGGTCATCACGGCTTGAATACCGTGGACTTCACGAAGGTTCCTGAGCAAGTTGCTCATTTCGTTGATGTCGTCTGATACGTCGATTCGAGTCCGCATTGCAGTCTCTACTGCTTCCATGGCTGTAGATTGGAGGCGCTGTGCGTCCTGCAACGCTCTGTTGGCAGACTTAAGAGACATCATAGCAGAGCGCATAGTGCTTTCCCCACGAAAGGCCACAGATGATATCTCATCAAGTTTCTGCTCGATATCTTTGCACCGTGAACGCAACAAATCAGGGTCCTTTGCCGCGAATTCCTCATACAGCTCGATCTTGCGGCGCTTGATAGCTTGGGGGGATGGTAGTTCGGGATCGGGTGACGGCGAGACAAACAGGGACGATAATTCATGACAGGGGGACGATTCAGCTTCTCGCTTGAAGGATGACGACCCGCTGGACGTTGACGGAAGAGACATGTTCTCGCAAAGTAATGTCTCAAGGACTGTAAACGGCATAAGTGCGTCAGTACAGGTGTAATCAAACCAGCTTCGTATTGGATCTCGTGATGAACTTGACTTACCAGTAATGAGGAGAGATGCTGCTAAATGGCAGATGAAAAAAAGAAAGAAGATGGATGAAGATTTCAGAAGGCCATGTGAATGATCGAGGTGGATGATAGAAGAAGGATGTCGAGGTGGAGAGGTGGAGAGGTAGAAGTGCAAGATGGGAGGAAGATTGAAAGAATCAGTAGGTGGATGAGCAGACAGCGGCGGGCTCTGATTCAGAGACGATCAGCTGCGCGGCGCTCTGTTACCAGGCTGCTTTTCCAAATATGCGACGGAGGCAACACGATGATTTGGAAACACTCGGGCCTGTTTAGTATTTGGGCGAAGCCAAAGAGATAACATCTGGACTCATGCTTCACTACTCCCACCAAATCGAGTCCAGAGCGCGTGTGTTCAAAGGCAAAAAGAAAAGAAGGCTTCTTTGGGAAGTTCAACTATTGTACAAAAATGCAAAAGAAAAAAATCAGCTCCCCGAAACCTGGATCGAANNAGCTATTCGGGGAGATCTCCGTAAACGGAGGAATAGCTATTGTTGCGACGAGTAGCTCATTTTAATGCCTATGTAGGGTCCCCTCCACTCAGGTGGGTAATAGAATTGTCCTCCAAGGCTTAGACTACTAAAATAAAGTAGCCTAACTGCTGGTCTAAGCTGGCATAAAGTGATCAAATTATTTCGTCCGTTATGCCTCTCGGGGCCAATTCTTCTGACACCCTGAGACCACTGTAACAAACAGCATCGCTGCGCACCGTTGTAACGCATTGATCCACAGCTGCGGCGGTTCGACGTTGATGCCATGTACCCAATGGAAGACTGAGAAATAGGTAGACTAAAGTCTGCTGAAGGTTTTTGCGCATTGACTCCCGTCCAAAGCAATAACGGGCCTGAACCATACTCACACCTCGGCATGCCGACGCGACATAGAATCTTAGCACAGATACCAGCACACCATGATTGGCCAGAACCCTCAACACAAAGTTCCAAAACATGCCAGATCATGCAAAAAGCACAGATAAAATTCCCGTACCTGAGATCCGCTGTCAAATCGGAAATTCCCTATTTCCCTAGCCTTATCGAGAATAACCGGATGCCAAGTAACGGTTTCAGCACCCGCCTTGACCCCCGGTCAGGCCGAATCCCGAGGAGCGAAGCTTAGCGAGACTAAACGAGGTTGTCAAATGCAGGAACGACACCAACTGCATCGCCCGTCTCCGAGGGCTGTGCAATGAACGACCACAGACCCTTTCTGATACTAAAACGAAGCTTTGATGTCTAACTTTAGTGGATATCGAGAATGTGATTCCTTATAAAGGTAAAGCAGACTCCCATCTTTCCGAGCTAGCTAACAATTCTTCAGTCAACGCACTTACTTTATCGAGCTTTTCTTTGGTTTTTTGTTTCTTTAATCGTCTCTCGTTCAATCTTCCGCATCCGTTCGCTTGACATTTTTGCTTTCTTTTCGAACTACTACAATCACTACCATCATGAACATGTTTCCACGAGACGCGGCCACCGACGCCGCCGCCGCCGCAGGCGCAGATGCAGGCGGTTTTGCGCTGTACCATTACGAGCCTTCAATGGCAGGCGGTGCCATCTTCACTCTTCTCTTTATCGGCACTACCCTTCTCCATGTCTGGCAATTATACCGTGGACGATCTTGGTTCACCATTCCACTAGCCGTGGGTGGTTTATGTGAGGACCCCCTGCCCCGAAAAGAACATACACAATGAGTAAATACTAATGCACTGTTCAGTTGAACTTGTCGGATATGCCGCGAGATGCAAATCCTCAAACGAAACACCAAACTGGACCTTGGGTCCATACATTATTCAGAGCATCTTCCTACTCGTCGCACCAGCCCTTTTCGCCGCTACAATCTACATGGAGCTTGGCAGAATCGTCCAGATGATCGATGGCGAGGGAAGGGTCCTGATTAGCAAGAAGTGGATGACCAAGATCTTTGTTACGGGTGATATCTTGTCCTTCTTTCTGCAGGGCGGAGGTTAGTAGATTCTGCATGAGTATACTCAAACTTTGGCTAACCTTGTTACAGGCGGTGGCATCCAAGCCTCTGGTTCACTCGAAGCCCTCGACACCGGATCCAAAATCATCATTGGAGGTCTATTTGTGCAGCTCATCTTCTTCGGAGTTTTCGTTGTTATCGCTGTCGCCTTTCACCGAGCTATCGAGCAAAACCCAACTGGCCGATCGACCAGCGGCCTTCCTTGGAAGAAGCATATGATTGCGCTCTATGTTGGCAGCTTCCTGATCATGGTGCGATCTATCTTCCGAGCGGTCGAGTATCTGCAAGGATTTGATGGATTCCTACTTCGTCATGAGGCTTACCTCTATATCTTCGACGCAACACTCATGTTTTTGGTTATGGTCTTGTTCAACTGGCTTCATCCTTCTGAAATTACCAACATTCTCGAGGAGCGCAGGACAGGCAAGGGATACAGCATGGGGGCTTTCACCGAGTGTGCTTAGTATCGTCACCGGCGAGCAGGAAATGGCTTTTGATAAAACTGTAATCCGGATGTTCATTGTTTATTGATTATATAGACCAACCACCTGAAGAGGCCAAGCTATCCATTTTCTCCAATACGCACCCAGCAAATCGGATACTACTTCCACAATATCGTACCCCCAGCCTTCCATAAACCAGGAATCATTGTTGAACCGATGCAAAAGCGCACCGTAGAATGCATACAGAATCAGAGCTGGCGGTTGTCTCTGCCTTAACAAAGTAAAGTACGACTCAGGTGCAAAAGGCACAAAGAGAAAAGGTCCCTGCCACGACATGTTGTATATCGCTTGATCAGGCGACTCGGCCTGTAACCCAGAATACTGAGCGCTATACATCCTACACCGCCTCAAAACGTGCAACGTATCCTCATAACTCTGCGCATCAGGATTGTCCTTCCATATATCGCGAGTTTGACAAAAATGCTGGTCCTCAGCATGGTCAGCTTTCTCAACATCCAAGTGATCCCAATTACCAATACTCATAAGCCCTCCCAAAGGCCCCCCACATAGAGTATAGAATGACGGGCTCAGAACAGCTTGGACTCCGCGAAGCATTGGGATCCAGCCCAAACCTAAGATCCTATCTTTGCGGTTTCCCCATTCTGACTCGTCCCAGAGACCCTCGCCCAGACGTCCTGAGACGCCGAAGACATAGAGGAGGTTGAGAGATGACCATGCGAATAACTCATTCGCTGATTCGTCGCTGGCGTGCTTCAACGCTTCGTTGAAGCCTTGTAAACTTTGGTTGTGATATCGGGATGCTTCTGCCGCATGGCTAATTCTCTGCTCAGGTTCGAGGTATGCGATATGAAGCGCTGTAAGACCGAGCATAGCTTGCATCACAAATGGATGCTTGAATGCAATCTTTGGGAATTCGAGTTGGAAAAGAACCGACAGCGCTGAATTCTTGTAAATATGGCGAGATGTCGAAATAGTCCAGTGGTGAAGAAGAGCCATATCTCTCATACCGTATGTCGATTCATTTGTGTGGTCTTTGAGGATAGATGAGACTGTGGTGGATGAGATGCCCGGAAGTGGCGAGACATGTTGATGTGGCGAAGTGGCATAGTTTTGCTGAGTTGGTGAAGGGTCTGCAGATACAGACCTCGCTTCTGGAAAGGGATACTCGCATTGAGCTCCACGTCGCTGACAAGCGCGACATTTGGGTCTTTCTTCAGAGCACTAATACTCAATTAGCGAGCCATCGGAAGTGTCAGTGAAGCTTAGAAATACCTTGACTCGTCGTCTTCTGCAATCAGTACACCCAGTCTTGACTTTTTTGTGACCCCGACGCAACTTGGCACCCTGCCGCGCCGAAACTACGTCATTGTCTGAGTCGTTCATGGCCGAAACGTGTGGCCGAGCGATAAACGAGGGAAAAGGAAAAAAGTGCGGAGCTTTGGCTTTTGATCGTTGACGGAACGAGAGAAATAGGAGGAGCGAGGTTGGACGTGGCCTGAGCGAGGTGCAGATTGTTTTTAATTTCGCCGATTGGTAGAGTTGATCCACTGCATCCCCGCCTCTAAGCTAAGAACAGTTACATTCGGAATGGCCCGAGGTCTCGCTGTTCGGTTTAATACGAGGACGAGGGCCAAGATGGATGACCGAGGTACGATAACAGACTGTGAAACTCGGGACGTTAAACTAAAGTACGGATAGATTGACAGCTTTGACAAGATAACGACCGAGACGTTTCATCCTTAGCTGTTATCCGTAGTGGTCATTCTTATGATTACATGATGCCGGGTAAATTGCGAAACCTTATTGTACAGAGTAACAATTGATGCCAGTAACAGTAGAGTAATTTGAGATTGGAATATTTGTTAATGGACATCTAACAATCTGTTTAATATAAAATGAAAAATGGAAAACGCAGATACTGTAAGGTGGAGAGACAGTTATAACCAAGGACCTGAATCGTCTCTGTCTACTTCCTCTGTCTACCATCGTCTTCGACCTCGGGTACCTCGTACGAAGACAACTCCGTGTTCTCCATATCCGACGTCTTTACATCCTTCTGGATCGACTCGACATACCAAACAACCAGAATCACCATAACCAGCGCCATCAGAATAGCGTCAAACACATATAAAAAGATCTCGTGCGAGATGAGATATCCGTCATTGCCCTGAAGATATTCTACCACACGGAAGATACTTCGGACGAGGATAAGAAAGCTCGAAGCATAAAGAACGTATAGATATCGCTTCCAAGGGACGTCGCCGCGCAATGATTCGGCTGTTGGGAATTTGAGAAGGCGGTAGTGGAACAGAACTGATGTGATGACGAAAAAGCCGAAAATGACGATCTGCACCAAGAGACCGGCAATGATGATCTTCTCGCCTATGTTGTAAAGGTCTAGAGTTCCGGCGGATTGGATACCACCGCCACCGGCTTGTAGACTGAATGCGATAACGTCGCCCGTAACGAAGACGCGTGTAACCCATTGAACGGGAATAATCGAAAGGTGAGACGCGCCGACGGTTCGAATGAGCCGACCGAGGATCATATAAATCGATGCAGCGAAAAGCGCGGGCGCGACAAGGATGGGGATGGCTTGGAGGACGAAGCCGCCGACTGAGACTTTATCGAAGTGACTCCATATTCTACCAGCGTAACCAACAGTCTCGACTAGGGGAATGGTCAGTAAGAATATGGTAATTGGAGTTGTAGGTGTAGGACGTACAGAGACCACCGATTGTAAATGCAGTGAAGTAGTAAGCTCGTACTCGGAATAATCGCCATGTATGTGCTGCTGTGAGAATAGCGAAAACAACGACGCTAACGATTGCTGCTGGTAAGGATGGGTCGTAGCGGTAGAGCTGAAAGTCGAATGCCGCGGCGTCGTAATCGGCGCTGTAATCGGTGTCGGCCATGGTGACTGGATTGATGATGGAGAGAATGGCAAATAACAAAAAGAAGCAGGCTGTTGGAATGTTTTATAAACGTGGACTACTTCGAGGCCAAGACGCATTGGACGGTGGGTCTGGTGGCTTAGAGGAACGGCGAACGTGAACGAGGTTGAGTGAGGTTAAACGACGTCTGTGTACGAGACTAAACGAGACTTTACGAATCCACGATTTCTGCTCCACCATTTTAAGATTGGACGAGATGAAACTTATAATTAAGTTAAAAATAGTAGTTCACAGCCTAGAACAATTCTCCGATTGTAAGTCAATCTACCAGAAGATACCATGTTCCAGATTGGCCTGTTCTGGCGTTATCGCAGGGGGACAAAGCACCACAATCCCATTCTCCTCATCTTCCTGGCCAGGAATTGGTCCATCAATATCCAACCCCGCCATCAACATTCCAACCTACACACACACGTCATTAGCCCTCGATCGTTTGCAGTCAAAGTTTGAACTTACCTTTCCAACGGTTCCCTGATCCACTCCCGAAGCTCTCAAGTTCTGCGCCAACCGCACAGCCAACGACGCAGCAAACATGTTCGTCTTTCCAACCTCGGTCATCACACTCATCAGCGCCGTAAAGTTATCCTCGCTTTGACGATTACCCGTTGTCAAGAAATCTGTTAGGAAGAATGATGCTGCGATGAAGGTAGCGAATGAAACCAGAGGATTGCGAAATCTGATGGCTAGATCATTGACCAACGCGACAGTCATCATAATCTGAAGTGCAGACTCCATGACTCTTGAGTTAATATGCGGCAGCAGCGACATATCCATCTGGGACCGAGTGGTAACCGCGCGGTGGATACAGATCAAAGCTGTATGTAACTGTAGATTGATAAGAACAGCTGCAGGATTATCCATGTTCTCAGGACATCGCAGATCAGCCGGCAGCGTCGCAAAAGCATTGGTGACAGCTTCATCTAGTTTTGTAAGTTGACTCCAGTCGTTGTTATCTTCGTCTTCTTCGCTCGCTCGTGAGAAGTTAAAGCATTCGTTGAAAAGGTGGACAGCGACTACTCTGCAGGCGCTGGTAGAGAGCTCGAACATGCCTTGGCCGAGCGCTTGTTTGAGAGTTATTGTCGGGACTGGAGTGCTCGATAGGAAGGCGTCGATGGATGTTGGTAATCTTGTCTGGATCTGCAAATTGTCAGTAAGAGTTTGGTTGGTCACATGTGCGAGATACTGACGCTCCGCCAGTCCATCATTGTAGGCCAGCCACCAGTGCTACTCGTGATTCGATCAGTCGTGAAGATGATCCAAAACGTGTTTCTTCGTTCTTCCTCTTCTGTAAAGTCCGCGGCGACTGGTAACATAAGGCCAGCGGCATTTTTGCCATCCAGACGATGAAGACCGAGGATGTGTCCTAGTCGAATGGCCCGGGCTATACTCATTGATGCTCTTGAGAACCACAAGTGTTGGGCTTCGAAGTGGCCGATGAGAACCCACGCTTGGCAGTGAGCTAATGTTATTTGTTCGCTGTCGCTCTGTTCCTGGTGTCAACGTCATTGTTCCGGGATGGTTTTGGTCTTCTAACCTTCATCTCATCCGCCTGGATATACTGCCTTGCTCGAACGTAGAATGCCTCAGCCATATGTCCATACATAGACGATGCACTTGCTCCAGCGGCTAGGATGGCATATTGAAGGCACATGGGTGGTTGCATGTGTGTCGGTCTGTAGAGAGAAGCGATGTACCTCTCACCGTGGATCATGAATGAGTCGGACTGGAGTTTGGTGAAGTATATAGTGGTGCTACATCTCGTCAGTATTCATCTCCTCAACGACGCAAATGCAAGGTCACTCACAGCTCATCGACCAAATGTGGTGGCGGCAGCCTCTCAAACCGACCAGTATCAATGAGTTCCGTACTAAACGAGAACTCAGGCGGACTACTCTGCGACTCTAACCTCGCCTCCAAATCCCCTATCAAAGTCAATACTTTTATTCCACATGAGAGTTCAATCGGGCTTTCTCACTGATTCGACTCTGCATATCGCGCAACTTTGGTCTCATCGCCGGATTAATCACCGGCTTTTTCCTGGCGGAAGGATAATCGCATTTCTCGCCCGTCTTGGCACAGCGACTGCATTGCGGAAGGATTTTGTCGCATTTCAGTTTTCGAAATCTGCACAGTTGACAGGACCATGGTGATAGTGTGCCCAGGTCTGATTCGGAGCCTGAGGGTGCTTGGGGTGAATGTGATGAGCGGGAGCCTTCGGACATGGTGGTTGGTGGGGTATGTCCGGGTCTTGGCGAACGTGGAAAGGTGGTTTCCCTATGGGAGCTTGTTCTGCATACACAGTCTCGGTCGTCTGATGGAACTAAATGAGGTTAGAAGATCATTATGTGAGAGGGTAAATAGGTGAGTGTGTTCTGATAATTGCGACAGATTGCTCGGGAATTGCGGGGCTTTCGAGATGTCAGCATGCTTTCCTATTCTGGGTTACTCTCGGAGGATTCCCTACGGTAGGAGGAGACATGTTCGCGGGATAAGCACGGATAAAATGAATTACGGTTATTTTCGTAGCTAAATCAGATATTACACCTAGTAGAAACATTTTCCCTTATTGCGACGATGACTTGTATGGATGCGGCAATCAGGACGATTTGCGTTACAGTTGCGACACAGACGAGTGAGTACCAGCACTCAACTGAGAATGAGATAACCGCGTGTCTCAGTTGATCTACCAATGATGGCTTAGGAGGGGTGGGGCACAGTACTCGGATATTCGATTTTCCGAAAGTCCAAAGAAGCCTGGCGGGGTGTTAAAATTGCAGTGAAAGAAAAACCGATCGCTTTCTCATCCGACAGTTACGAATGAAGCTCTCGTGGTTCGAAGATTGCAACACATAGAGACAATCACTCCATTTCTCAGTCAGGGATCTATCTAGAAACTCGAAAACTCAACTGTGCGAGCATCTTACAGGCTCACTCCGCTACCTAGGCAAAGTCGGCGGGGGTTTGTTGTAATACATGCTGGTTATAGGGTATGCAATCGAACGCGAATCATTCTCGTGTCGCGTCACGTCACATTCTTGGATCAAATCTCACGTAGAAAATATTTATTTACGAAGCGAAGGACCCTAACCGTTTGGTCCCAATCGCAATCCATCCACTATGTACAGTTCTTCCCCTTCTTAGATAGCCTGGAGACCAGCAACAACACCAGCCCAAGTCTCGCGAACAGTAGGCTGGATCTGGCTAGCCGGCAAGCTGAAGCCGTAGGTTCCCTTGTCGCGAAGTTCAATGGTGTAAGCGTACTTGGCCTTGGCAACACCCTGGACGTAGTCGATGCTGTCACCAGTGGTAGCGTACAGAGCACGGCAAGAGTTACCGGCAGTGTAAGAAAGACCAGACTGGCCACGAATACCAGTGTTGATCTTGGCGGCGACAGATGAAAGAGCAGCTTCCTCGGGAGCGACGACCTTGCAGTCGTAGCCGTAAGCTGTCGACATGTTAGTATGAAAATATATCGCGTGGATGTGGGGGACTTACGCCAGAGGATGTATTGTCCGTAAGAGTGGAAGTCAACGTAGAAAGAGATACCACGACCAGCAGCAAGAGAGTCGATCTGGCTGACGATGGCCTTGTTCTCAGGGCTGTCACCAGCAGCACGGCCCTTGAAGGTCTCGTCACAGGGGTTGGTGGAGGCACCGCCAGTAAGTTCCCACTTGTAGGGCCAGTTGCGGTTGACATCGCGGCCGACACAAGAGTTTCCGGAGACGGTTTGACGGTTCTTGCGCCAGAGACGGTTGGTGGTCTGGGTGTAGACGAAGCCTGAAGTTATTAGTTAGACTGGTTTGGATGAAAGTTGGGTTGGGAACTGACCATCAGGGTTGACAATGGGGGTGATGTAGAAGTCGTACTTGTCGACGATGGCCTTGACGGCGGAGTCGGAGGCGTACTTGGTCAAGAGTTGGTAGGCCATGTACTCGGCGGTCTATAGTCGTTAGTCATATATCCAATAGAATAGTGAAGTATCTTGTCTTACCATAGTGGCGATCCACTCACGAGCGTGGACAGTACCGTGGAAGACAACAGCAGGCTTGGATCCCTTGCCTCCACTTCCCCAGATGTGAATACCAGTCAGAGCACGACCCTGGAAAGAGTTGCCAAGCTTGAAGACCTCAGATCGGCTGGGGTAGCTGGTCTGCAGGTCGGTGAGGAACTGAATGTGATCAGCGTAGGGGTGGTAAGCGGTGAACCAAGACTCGCTGGGCACTGCAAACTGTTAGTCTCATCCACAAAATCTAATCAGTTTACTTACCAGCGTAGACGGTGGAGGTCTCTTCCTTAGCAAGGACAGCACCAACATCCTCAACCAAAACAGTCGCGTCAGAAGCAATCTTGGTGACCTTGTCAACGTTCTCGGGAGAAACGACAATGTCAAGCTCTTCGCCAGCACCGGGGTTCAGGATGGTGGCAGCGAGCTTGTTGATAGCAGCGAGATCCTCGTCAGAGCCCTTGGGGAGGGTGACACGCAGGCTCTTGAAGCCATTGTAGTCAACCTTCTTGGAGCTAGGAACAGCAGAGGCCAGAGCCAGAGGAACAAGAGCGAGAATGAGGGACTTCATCTTGTCAACAGCGCACAAGTAGTTGAGAGAAGGTTGGTAGAAGTGCGGGGTTGAAGAGTCGTTAATAGTGGCGTATACCTTATTTTTATAGTTAATCTCACCCGCCGATATGACGATCGTCCAGATCATAAGACACGCTATCGAGAACTTCTGTCAATGATGCCATCTTGGCCTCGGTCGAAAAAGGTAGGTGAATTAATGTGATACCACCAAGCACGGAAGCTCCCATATCTCCGCAAGGTACCTTTCCCAAACGGGCAGCTCAAACCCCTGTGCCATGGTTGCATTATCTTCGGCAGACCAAAGGTTCCCCCCCTAAGCGCCCATGTCCAACGAATAAAAACACAGAGTTGCACGGCTGTTGAGTCCATGAAAGGAAAGTGTCGTCGGCAAATGCTATATGCTTAATGGACTATGGGGGCCCAGGATCAATTAAGATAACACCTCCGCTTCGGTTATCGTGTTTTGAGGGTCCTGATTCGCGGCATATTGTGTACCTTGATGACTAGGGCTTGCGATTGGTGTTGTGTTTTCTTGATGCGGATGGTGACGAGATGAGAAGGAGGATATCTGATAAGCTGAACACTTGGTTCGATTTCGTCATCTATCAAGAGATTGAGTCAGCAATATTGGGTCTTTTGTTTGAATCTCGAACATCCAAACTGCCATTCTTGGCATCTCGGCGATTGAGGCCGTTGATAACGTGTTCCAGACTTTGTCGTGCAGATGCGGCCTGTGAGACTTTGTGCTTCTAGAACACGTTTTGTTTATGTTTAACCAAATCGAGAACAGCTCGCATGTGTTTTTCAGAACAACCCCGCGATCGAGACACAACTTCACTATCTTCAAGAAAATGACAGTATGCTTTGATAACAGATATTAATAATGGTAATATTATGGTAATCTCATCGCTAGTCTATAGATGCCTCTAAAAATGCAATGCTTGCGCGACAAAAACTTTTAATCCAGGCTTGTTGAAAATATTCATGACTGATGGGTCCAGGTTGAATTAGGACCACGATTCTTTATGCGCAAAAGTTTAAGCAGCGTCTTTCTCAGACAGTTGCCCAGTAGGCTCTTCGACAGACAAACGGCCAGACCACACGTCGATGTCCTTAGCTCGGTGGAGCTTGGTGCCGTACGCCATCTTCCAACCAATGATGGGAATAATGAAGATAGGAATACCGATGTAGGATGCGATGAAGTCGGCGGTGCTCCAGTTGCCCTTGAGGAAGACAGGGAAACCGCAGACAAGCGTGATGATGACTGAGCCGATACCACCGAACCAGGCGGTGTATGGCTGCCATGGTGCCTTCCAGGGAAGGGTATCGCGGCTGATACCTTGGACCTTGAGGGCGCGGTGGAAGCGAATGTAGCAGAAGCAGAGGGTCGCCCATGCGATGAGACCTGCTACAGTGCTAAGGTTGAGAAGCCAGTCGAATGCCTGAGAAGCACCACCAGAGCCGAGACTGAGATAGGCCAAGGGTCCGAAAAGCCAAGCAGTGATGACAGCGACGTAAGGAACGCCCTTCTTGGTTGTACGGGCGAAGAACTGGGGAAGCTGTTTGTCCGTCGTCATGGCGAGAATGATACGCGATCCAACCCAGCAGTAAGAGTTACCGGCAGACCAGGCGGATACCAGGATACAGGCGTTGACGATGGAGGGCAGAACCTTGATACCAGCGGCCTGGATGGCGATGACCCAAGGAGAACTCTTAGCGTTACCAGAGCCAGAAACAAGGCCTTCGTTTCGGGGGTCGACGATCATGCCAATGAGGAAAGCTCCGAGGATGTAGAAGAAACCGATACGGTACGTGACGCGGTTCGCAGCCTTGGGGATCTCTTTGTGAGGGTTCATAGCTTCAGCAGCGGTGATGACGACAGTCTCAACACCGATAAACGAGAACGAAGCGTTGACGAATGCTGAGAGGAAACCCAGGAAATGGCCGGATGAACCTGTGATGCCGTTGTAGTCAACCCAAGCACCGGGGTCGTTCCAGTATTTGAAGCCGATAGCGTCGCCCTTGGGACCTCCACCAGCGGTGATGACGATAGCGACAATGACGAGTCCGACGAAGCAAAGGACTTTGATGGCACCAGTGGCGACTTCAGCTTCACCGAAGAAACGAACGTCCATCAAATTGATCCAGAGAATGAGAACAAGACTGATGGTGATGACGACGGCGGGAGTGATATCGGTCCAATAGCTGACCAAAACCGCGGATGCTGAACATTCTGCTGCGATGGAGATGGTGTAGCAGTAACCGTAAGAAATAGCGAGAGAGAATCCAACAGAAGGATCAATGAAGCGACTCGCCCAGTGAGGAAAAGTACCAGCGGTAGGAAGCTTAAAGGTCAGCACTTCCGTCTCAAGATGAGGCTCATCAAACTCACCAGTGTAGCGAGCTCAGAGATACTCTGCATGACACTCCAAAGAACAGCACCAACGACAAAATACGCCAACAACAAACCCGCAGGTCCAGAAGTAGCATACGCCGAACCAGCACCGATAAACAATCCCGTTCCAATACCACTGCAAAGACCGATCCAGGTGATGTGGTACCCCTTCAAGCGTCGTTGCGTAGGTCCTTCGCCGCCGTTGCTCAGCACGGGCTTCTCATCGTCGCTGAGATGCGCGGCGTCCAATGGAGGAGCGCTCTCGATAGCGTCGTCAGAATGTCTAGGCGCCATCTTAACAATCCAGAAAGATACAGTAACAAAGAATGTGCAAATAGTAACGTAATTGCAGACCCGCTGGTAGTGGTCTTTATAAAAGAATTTGTCCCCCGGACGGGGGAAATTGGAGAAATTGGAGAGTCCGATTGCGCAATTCGAAGTTTTCACTGCTAGCGTACGGTGTCTCCTAGAACTAGGGGGCGATGGGGAAGATTATGGGGCGGAATGCGGGACTTTGGTTGAATCTAGTTTGGTGTGGGCAGTTTTGTTAGTGTAAGAGAAAACTCTATCTCCGCTGGTCGGGGGGTCTAGACGGATGATGGCGAATCAATAGATCATTTTGCGATATTTTAAAATTTCACAGACAAGGACTATCGCACCGATATCTACGAGGTTGGATATGGTGATGGATTGTTGTTGAGTAGGCGGTCAATATCCTGGCAGTCGACTCACCGGCTCGTGTAGGTAACCACTGAAGTTGGGGAACAGTTCGGTTCAGAGGGATCTAACCTGTTGGGTCCTTAATGGCTGCAACAGTATGGAGTCAGAACCCACATCGCACCGGTCCGTGAACTGCCAAGCATTGCACCATATCAGGAATAAGCCAAAGGACATCTATCAGCTATGTAACCAAAGATCTCTTGTAGGGCTGAATTCCATTCGACATGTCCTAGCCTACATATCTCACCATCAACATAGCCGTCTCTGCCATTGTATACTTTTGAGGCTGTTAATTGGACGGTCCTGTACAGTCTGGTTCTCAAGTCAATCCGTCTCGAACCTGTCATCTCAATCGGCAATGAAGCTACTCCCGCTACTACTCCAGCTCCTTATGCTTGAATCATCACTGTCGTCTCCATCATCGGGATCAACAGCATTGGTCCACAAGCGAAGAAGATGACCAATTCCCGAGCCCTTCAACGATTCTGCATCTGATGTCCAGGAACGAGAAAGTTTGAGTAAGTTGTCCACCTCCAGGAAGATCTCTCTCCGGGCTTTCTGATGTTTCGCAAAAGCTACCCAATGAGGAGTTGGGTGAATGTTTCTGGGGAATGGGGGAACTACCGGGCCTGGGAGCGGAGGCGGCCAGACCTGTAACTTCAGAGTCATGCCGGGACGGCGAAGAGAACTCCAATTGCCGAGTGTAATAACTGTCTTTCCTGCGAATAACCTGTAGTTGCCATTCAGAATTGCTGAGCGATAAGGAATGGATCGAGCCATGTCAGGAAGGCAACCTGTCAGCATCTGCGAGCGAATTAGCAGGACAGAAAAGACAAGAGAGGATAACCTACCGTGTATGTTAGACAACTGTTGTACGGCAAGGTGAACTTGATCCCTTGAAGATCAACAAGGTGAATCGGCTTCTGTTTGTACCCAATCTTGAAGTAAAGAGTCAACGATGGTCCTGAGGGGTGAGGAAGCCAAGAGCGCATTCTATCCGGTCCGGTTGTTTTTGTAGCCCCCATGGCAACCAACGTCAACTCATGAGAACTTTGCTGCTTTATCGAGAGGATGGCCTTGGAAAGTTCGGTACGAACAGCGAGGTCAAGAGAAGCGAGCTGATCGGCCAACACGGGAGGTCTGTTGAAAAGGCTCCGAGTTGTAAGTTTTCGTAGGCTAGATGCAAGGGCAGTCTCTTCAATATCCAGTTTGGTGATAGTTTTATTGGGATCGATGATGTTGAGGATCCAAGCTTCGACGTCTTCCCCATCCCATTCGTCGCAACGTTCGCGACGTCTGAATACTGCAGAGAGGAAATCACGGATACGCTCGCCATATGATGGGTCAGGGTATCTAGAAGACACACTTGTACATGTAGAGTAGCTATCATCCTCTTCGGCAACGGGGTTTGCGACATTGTTGGGAGTCGCTTCGGTCACTGGAGTTGAAGCCACCGCAGTGACAGAACTAAACGAGAAGTTAGCTCAAGCCGAACTAGGTGTGATCAGATGGAAGACGTTACCTCGCGGTGCTTTTCACCTCTTCAGGAGGAGTCTCGAACGGGGGCGATGGCTCAGCAGCCTTAAGCCAGCCTTCCCGCTTTGTCGCAAGATACTTATGATACGAAAGCCGACTTGAAGCAACAGAATTCGCAGAAATACGCATAGAGCTTTCCTTTTCATAGTCACCTGGCGAGCGTTTGGAACTCCTACTCAAGTATTAGTCTTGTCAAACGGAAAGGTAGAACAACACACTTCAACTGGAATTCAGCAATTTCTCCCAAAAGGAGACGTAGAACAAGCTCGAATTTGGCATGTTTCAGCTCTTGTTCACAATGGCTGAGGCGAGGCCCCAGCCATTCCCTGGAGTTGTGGGACAGAGTGGGCTTGATCTTGAGGCAAGAGAACAGGTGGTCGACTTTCTCCTGCTTCATCTGACCAATCTGGTGATCTTCCTCAGAGTGGTTTGCCTTCTTTGTCATAAGGACGAGGATGCCTTCGTAGACGACCTTGCACGTGGCAGCGAGCGCATTAATGTCATTGATGCATCCCGATTTGAAGAGCGTAATGTCCTGTTGAGAGAGGCTTTGAAGCGTGGAAGATGTAGAGTTGACAACCGCGACGAGCTTGGGAAGGTCCAAATTGGCAGTGGATCTGGCTGCTTCGTTCATCAAGTCAAGAGCTGTTGCCAGCCTTGCACCAAGCTGGGCAGTGCCCGCGACATCCAAGGACGCCATTTCTTACACAGTAATGGGCGATGAAGATCAACGGGAAATAAGTTTAAGTTTAGATGCGGAACAAGAGTTGTTCTTATGCTGACACCTGGTTCGCAATAAGGCGTGCTGACTGCTTCTAAAGTCCCACCATTACCCCTCAATAACTGCAAGTTCAACCAGTAAGGAGGTTCTACTCGGACTTCTGCCTGGTGTGTTGCAGACAATACTTGTTTATCAGGTCGTGCATGAAGCCATTTATGAGCCATTGGCTAGTCAGATCGGGTGTGTCGGACTGGACCAATGGTTGTGACGGTTGGGACGAAATATTGTCTCAGCGGTTGGTGTCACCTAGACTGAAAGGGTCACTTTGAAGGCCTCATTGCTTGTATCAGAAGTTTTGGCCCCCAAAAACATACGAGACGAAATAAATTCATCACTTCGGGTTGACTTAGACAGTAGTCATGTTGCTTTATTATGGTAGTCTGTGAATTCTTCTGTTACCCAGATGCGCGCTCATGCGACGTGGCGTTGTCAAAGGGTGTCACGTTGAGTCCGTGTGCCGTGGGCTTGACCGAAGAGCTTGTGGCAGATGAAGGGGTTCTAAGACAGGGACCTAAAAGTCTGAGGTGCATGTATAGCTATCTGAAGTAGTGTTCGTTCTAATTATCCTAAAGGCTTCGTAATGCGTTGTTTTTGATACCTGTACCACCGGCGCTCGATCTGATATCGTGATACAGCTATGTGAAAAAATTCTGGATGCTGCAAGAATGCTTTATTTCCACTAATTCACTATGTACATTGATATATATTAGGTATGGTGCTAGGTCAATTGCCATTGACTATCGAGATACTTTACGCAAAGCCAAAGGAAATATGTACTGACCTTGCAGCCAACCGTGCAAGGCATAACATAGGATGGCCCTCGCTAGCTGTGTTGTTCCTTCGGAGTACCTTTGAAAAGGCCAATACACAGCAGAAAGTTGCTTTTGAAACTTTAGAACAGTTGATTTGACGGAGACTAATGTGGTTGTTATAACGATAAAGGCTTCCCAATGGCTATGTTCCTGGTGGAAGGTGGTTAATGGAGGAGCTGTGTGCGCAGAGCGATCGATCGAAAACAGGAACAATTCTTATGCGTGTTATTATTCGTTGCGTTGATTTAACCTGTACACGTTGAGAGGCGTCGCATTGAGAGGCGTCGCATTGAGAGGCATCGCATTGAGAGGCGTGACTTTCAAAAAACTTAGCTAGACGGGAACAATCAACCCAGACAAGGTGGCAAGGAACATGGATAAAGGAACTGATGGAACGAACTAAGGTCTATGAAAAGAACAGACAATATACATAACGTTTTACTCACGTCTACCGCTGTGTATATAAACTCATCGTCTTCTCAGTCCAGATCATATCACTTCATTCACCAACAGCTCTCACACAACATTCATACAACAATCACACAAGCTTTTCATCCCAACTCCTTCATATCATTCACAATCAAGACTAAGTAACAACTTCACCAAACCATCAACATGTCTAACGATCAGAGAAACGTTCAGCAAAGCACCAACCCGGATCGGGTCGGTCAGCAAATCTCTCTCCACCAAGCTGATGGCGATACCAGCACTTGGGTCACCATGAACGTCCAGAGCAACGCACCCATCACAGTGAACGCCTTCACCACGGCCCCTATCACGATCAATACCTACGCCGGAACCACTATCAAGATCAACGTCATCGATCCTCCTACTAATGGCCAGGTTGCTACTTCTCAGAACCGAGGGGCTTCGGACGATGCGTCTGAGGAGGTCGAAGAAATCGACATTCTTGCTGATCACAGTTTCCAACACGTCCATTGGACTCCGTCAGGCTATGTCGATGACAGCCTTTCGGCGGTCGAATATCAGACAGCCGTTGAGTCCCGAGCAGTTATCGAGAGCGACAGCTCTGATTACGCTGGGCCTGCGACACCAGACATCGGTGATTCTGAGGTGTCTGAGTCTGACGAAGGGGAAGACGAGGATGACAACCGCTCTACAACAGCTGAAATCGGCGAGCCTACTCAGGGCATTATCTCAGCCTATGGAAGCCCTTTCCGTTTGGTTCCTCATCTGCGCCCCATTAGCAGCTACCCACCCCTCCCCATCTCTGCTTCCTTTATTAAATGCGCTATAATGGGCTCGCGACACCGAAAGCCCGGTTTCCAACGCATCTTCCTTCGCGAGGAAAGTATTCCGTCAATTGGCTCCCGTCCTGCTTGCACATGGCATTTTCCCGACGCCTTCGGTCGAACCTATGTCCCAGATTGGCAATATGTCCTGGTCTGCATCGAAGAACATCTTCTTGTAACATTGTCTGGTATCGGAATAACGACCAGAGACTCTCATCGGGACGAGTTTGAGGAGGTCATTGTCGACAATTGTATCGATGCTCAGCTGGACTTTACTTTGGCTGAGTCTGCTGGCTATCGAGTGCTTGCTTGGGCTAAGAAGCCTTCGCCGCACGATGACATGTACTGGTTTGACATCCAGGGAAGAGTTGTTCAGAAGATTCCAGCTTGTGGTCACAACCACTATTTTTGAGTTTTTTTCGAGGCGCAAGTCCCCAATACACTGGTAAAATCAATACAAGAACAATCGCAGGCTTTGAAGTGGTCACAACCACGATGCTTTGATTCGTGGCTACGCGCTGGATGGTTTGAGACATGCATGATGATGAAGTCGGACAAGAAATGCTAAATGCTGGTCACTAAGCGGATCTTGTCTGCTAATCATTCGGGTGCGTGTCGGAGTGTGTATGCCATTGTGTAGATAGACCTTAGACAAGGAATCTATCTCGAAGGAAAGGAACAGAGCTGGAACTCTGAATAGGACTGGTTACGGAAACTGGATATAGAGTAAATGGTCTGCCAATGGATAAACTCAATTTACACTCATTTAAACTAGAGACTATTGGAATAAAATGCATGTGACATGATTTAAGAATTGTGAAGCTAGACCAAGTCTTCCAGAAAAGGCGCCTGATCTACAGATCAGTAATTTATCCAAGCTTTCAGCGATCATCGTCAAATGTTTGCGGGGTAACGCGGGGTCTACTCCTGACTCAATAATCCACCAATAAGACAAAATGGCTTGCCCTGTAACTTCGTATATAACAGGTCAGTCGTAAGAACATGGAGGTCTGTTCGCGTGGACTTTCCCCGCACATCTTGTTGTTCTGATCCGGTGAACACCGGACCGATACGGGCCGAAACACCATCATTCTGGTTATCGACTTGACGATCCCGGTTAATACAAACGGTCTATGTAACGTCACCGGTATTGTGAACTTGGCATACAGGAACAGACATGCGCGCGAATCCTGTTCTGCTGATCGCTACTGCTAACTACCGTGTAGTGATACCGTGGTATCGAACCATGCTATGATCAATGCGACCGAATCGCAACGACTACGTCACGGGAGTGTTTACGATGGCACCTCTCATATCAACAAACGTGCATATACTCGTATTTAAATGTCCGACGGTCCACCTGTTAGCTTGGTTTCCTAGTTGCTACGAGTACTTCGACTTACCGCTGCGGAATAGTCATGATGACCTTGTCTCAGAAGACTACGGCCCTCGTGGCCCTCGCCTGTGCTCTCTTTCCTGTCGACACAACAGCCCAGGCCAAAGGCCCCTACGAAGCAACATGGGAATCAACCGATAAACACCACGCCGCCCCAGAATGGTACCGCGACGCCAAATTCGGCGTCTACTGGCACTGGGGAGCCTTCACCACCGCGCAATACGCTAGTGAATGGTATCCACGCAACATGTACGAGCCTGACTCAGATCAGAAGAAGCACCATACAGAAACTTACGGACCACCTGAAGAATGGGGTTACGAGAACTTTATCAAGGGTGCCAAGGATAAGAAGGGCAACTTTGTGCAGTTCAAGCCTGTTCTTAAGTCTGAGGGTGGCGATTTTGATCCTGAGGCTATTATGAAGGTTGTCAAGGCTTCCGGTGCAAGGTTCGCTGGTCCTGTTGCTGAGCATCATGATGGATACTCTATGTGGAACAGCAAGGTCAATGAGTGGAACTCTGTCAAGTATGGTCCTAAACTCGACTTGGTCAAGCTTTGGGCGGATCTTGTGCGGAAGAATGATATGAAGCTTGTTGTTGCGATGCATCAGGCTTACAACTACAATGGCTTCTTCCAATGGGCGCCAAAGACGAACGACACGAGCCTGCAGAAGCTTCTTGGCCAACTACCTCGCGAGGAGGAGGACCAGCTCTGGTTTGACAAGCACCGCGAGATGCTCGATCACGTCAAGCCGGACATTATCTGGAACGACTTTTCGCTTGACAGCCCTGGTGAATGCGGCAGTGCTGAGGGCCCTTGTGCGGTGGATGAGCAGAAGCGTCTCGAGTTCCTCGCCTACTACTTCAACCGCGGCGAGGAATGGGGCAAGGAGGTAGTCACCACCTACAAGCACCATGACCATGGCTTCCGCAATACCTCAGCCGTAGATGACTGGGAGCGTGGTGGTCCAGCCAACCTCGTCCGACCATACTGGCAGACCGATGATGCTATCAGCGCTTCAAGTTGGAGTTACACCGTCGGTATCAAATACTACAGCTCCAAAGCCATGGTACACTCTTTGATCGACCGTGTCAGCAAGAATGGTAACATGCTGCTGAACATTTCACCCAAGGCGAATGGTGTTCTCCCTGAGGAGCAAATTGAGGTCTTAGAAGATATCGGTGCCTTCTTGGGTCGATATGGTGAGGCTATCTATGACACCCGAGCTTGGGACCTCTACGGCGAGGGACCGAATCAGGTTGAAGGTGGTGCTTTCACGGCGCCTTTGCAGGGAAACAGCAGCGATATTCGCTTCACACGTAACCAGGACGATGATACTCTCTACGTTACGGTGCTTGGCTGGCCTGAAGACAAGCTTGTGTCTATCCAGACTCTTGGCTCAGATACCCTGGTCGATCTCAAATCTCTCAAGTCCATCGAGCTTCTCGGCGACAAGGCAGGCGATTACATCAAGGTAACTGACTGGGACCAAGGCAAGGATGCATTGGAGGTCACACTCCCATCTCAACCTGCCGAGTCACTAGCCTACGTCGTCAAGATGACCTTTGACGGTGGTATTCCCGTGCCTCTGCCCAAGGGCGGCGCAGCTGTCTTCTCTGGTGCCGATGCAACGGGCACCGGCGTGTCTCTTGAGGCGGGTACTTTCGATACCGTGTTCTTGACTGAGGCTGGACTTGAGCCTAAGAAGATTGGTTCTATTCTTGTGGCGGAAGGTACCAAGGCTACTATCTTTACGGGGTTCAGATTTACTGGGGAGAGTAAGGAGTTCAAGGCTGGTGAGCACAAGCTTGAGGCGGGATCTGTCGGGTCTATTGTTGTTACGAAGGCTTGAGTTAGGTACATACTCTAACAGATCTTCATCCGTAATTGAAGTTTGGGTTTCTTATATACGTAGCAGCCGGTTAGTAGTCAGTCGAAATACTGAATGAGAGAAGTAATCGATAACCCAATCGCGTGCCTACCATAAATACTGCGAAGCAAAAATAAATATGAATTGCTTCTAGAGGCAAAAGAAAATACCAATCGACACAGGCCTGATTCGAACAGACGCCTCCGAGGAGAATAGATTTCTAGTCTATCGCATTAGACCACTCTGCCACTGTGCCTAAGCTGTTTGGATGAAAGAAGAGGCCCGTATTCTGTCCTAGGAATGTGGACACGCAGGTAGTGAATCAGGCTTGAAGATTGATCCTCAATTTTAAAAAGGTAGTCAGGCGATTGAATTACAATTGAGGTGGTGATTTTTCCGTTGGGAACCTTGTTAGCAAGTAGTCTAAAACTCATGTCTTTTGCAAAGTAAACGTTCATGGTCTAGGAATAAACAAATCCCCGCTTCGGGTGATTTTGCGCCGAACAGCTTCGAGAAGTCATCGGTTCAGTCATTTGCTCAGATAATGAATAGCAATAAGGCCTTTTAAAAAACGTGCTACGTGTTTAATACGGACGCCAAAGGCTTGAGAGTACACGCCGTCCTGTCGATCCCAATTCAAATCCCTCGCGACGTCCTTCACTACAGGTTAGCCTGCCACCGGAGCTCGGGGTATCATCACCCGATCAATACTCCGATCAACACCACACAATTACCGAGACTTGCAGAACCAATCAGAGGCTTTCCCTTCCTCCAGACTCGGGGCTCTTGGCGTAGATTAAAGAGATGTCATGATTCGGGAAGGTAAACAATATCCTTGTTCATAGCCAAGTTTGACCTGAATACCGTCGCATTTCCCCACAAACCAACGATTCGAATACGCGGGGTTAGAAGCGATCCAACAACATTCCATCACGTCAAACTCTATCATATAAAGCTCGCTGTCCATCATGTACCTCTTCATCTCTCCCCCAGTACCTTTCCGTACCGCTAATCAGGATGCGTCTCTACAGCATCATCGCAAGCCTAATGGCAACCACATCCGCCCTCACCCTCAAATCCACCAAGCACTGGACAATCGGCACCGATATCCAAGGCTCCGAACGTCTCAACGGTGTGAGCTATCAAGAAGATGCGCTCATCACATACGGCGACTACCAATATGTCACCTTCTACGAAACTGCCCCAGCAGGCTACCTGAACCATTTCGTCCGGTTAGGTAGGAGGAAGATTGCGCCTAGTGTTGCGGACTGGGAATATCTCACCCTTGAGGACTATACGCAAAAGACTATGGATGGCCATAATATGATTTCCATGGGGATTTCGGGTGATGGAAAAATTCATCTTAGTTTTGATCATCATGTGAGTTGTGCCTCCAGGAGGAGGAGTTTAGCTGACTTTTGAAGGATGTACCGATCAATTATCGAGTTTCGAAGGAAGGTATCGCAAAAGATGTGCCCTCTGAGTGGTCTGCGGGGCTGTTTGGGCCGGTTGTTCATTCGCTGGATGGATCAGAGGGACCTTACTCGCCTTTGACATATCCTCGTTTCGAGCCTCTCCCCAATGGCGACATGCTTCTCGAATTTCGTATCGGACAGTAAGTCACTAGCCTCCTTCTCCTCAAACGCGCAGTATTAACAGAGAATCACAGATCCGGATCCGGAGACAGTTACATCCACCGCTACAGCTCCTCCACAGGCAAATGGACAGCCCAAGGAATGTACATCCAAGGCGACGACAACAATGCCTACATCAACGGATTGGACTACCTCGACGGCAAGCTGTACACATCCTGGACCGTTCGAGAAACGCCAGATGCTGATACCAACCACGGCGTCTATTTTGCATACTCCAACGATGATGGCAAGACTTGGTTCAACACGAACGATACGAAGCTGATCAAGCCTATCTCGACTTCTGATGACAGCACTTTGGTGTGGGATATACCGCAGGATAGTCGTATGGTCAACCAAGAGGGACAGTATATCGATGCAAAGGGACGCTTTCATGTTTTGATGAGAGATGTGCTGTCTGGAAAGCACCTTTATCAGCACTATCTACGAGACACCAGTGGTAAGTCAGTTGGCCTTCACTCGGGTTCTAAGCTAAAAACTTCAGGCAAATGGACAAAGAACGCTATCAACCCCACCGGTCTCAACGGTCCCGACTTATACGATCCCCGAGGCAAGTTTGCTGGAGATGCATCAGGCGAATACTTGTTCGGTCTTCTTCCGGACCCAGTGAAGCAGGCTACTGGTATCTACGTCGCCACAGCTTCAAAAGACTTCAAGGACTGGACAGCCCTTGCTGAGATCCCCAATACCTCGACTGAGCCTCTTTTTGATAAGACACGGTTGCATGAGTTTGGGATCTTGAGTGTGTTTGTCAGACAGGCTGGTGGGTTCCCAGATAGAAAGCTCCAAGTTTGGGACTTTGAGCTAGACCTTTAGTTCCAGATATCACATAAGGAAGCCAAGGTGTCATAACAGGATCTTTGAATAACAAGGTGTTCTTATCTACTCATAGTCTTAGCGCTGTCTGCTGCCTGTGATCTTATGTCAGATAACTACCCCGCAATTGATCCACTCAAATACAGTCATACCCAACCTCATTCATATATCTAACCCATGGAGTTTCCTCTCACCATATTCTCTTCACACCAGTTTTCATGTTGTCTAAACTGCGATTCAGCATGGATGCGATAGTGCAGAAAGCGATAAAACATACAATGGATATGAGGAAACCAGCGTCCTCAGTTCCGTGGAAAGCCGACGAGATTTGGCAACAGCCCTTCTACGGATGGAATACTGACGCCAAGAGTTGGCAGCCATTGCGCTCGACTCGAGACTCTCCCAAGACAAGACTGGCAAAGAGGATAGCTGTGTACAGTTGGAATATCGACTTTATGCTACCCCATGGGGAAGCGCGGATGAACGCGGCTCTGGAGCATCTGCAAGAGCTCACTCGCGAAGACCGATCGGGCGATGAAACGGCGATTGTGGTCAATTTACAGGAATGCGTGCCGTCCGATTTGGATATCATCGGCGAAAAAGAATGGATCCGAGAAGGCTTTTATCGAACAGACATTGATACATCGGCTTGGTCTTCTGGAGCATACGGTACGACCACACTGGTAGACCGTCGATTGGACATATCATCGTGCTTTCGGGTGCATTATTCGGCCACTCAAATGGAGCGCGATGGACTGTTTGTTGATATCTCAGCGTCAGCCGAAGGTCCGACACTTCGACTTTGCAACACTCACCTTGAATCTCTAGCCCTCGATCCGCCTATGCGCCCAGCACAGATGCGCGTTATCGCGTCGCACATGCACGACAAGGACATTGCCGGCGCGATTGTCACAGGTGACTTCAATGCCATCCAACCACTCGATAGAACCCTTCGTACCGACAACAACCTCAAAGACGCTTATTTAGAGCTTGGCGGTAACGAAGGCGACGGCAGAGGTGACGACACGGGAGGATACACGTGGGGTCAACAGGCCCTGCCTCAGCTCCGCCAACAATTCGGTTGCTCACGCATGGACAAGGTCTTTTTCTGCGGTGATGCCCTCAAACTTGTGCACTTGGAAAGATTTGGAGCAGATATTGAACCCGACGAGGAAGAAGCGAGAAAGGAAATTGTTTCGATTGGATTTGAGAAGGCGTGGATCACTGACCATCTCGGTGTCAAAGCGTTATTCGAGGTCGCTATCTGAGACACGATTCGCTAGCAAGACCCGGAATGGTGTGTTCCGACGGCACGGAAAGCGACGATCATGTCAATTAGATTGATACCTGCATCATGGATTTCTTCAGCTGGATTCTAATCCCAAGCTTGGATTCTTGTGGTGTAGTCAATGACGATCTGTCTCTGTTGTAGCGCTAAGAACACGGCTCAATGACCCACCTGAGTCATGAATAAAACCCGCTGTACTCATAACATGACACCCATTGATCAAGAACAGTAGACACGGAATAATTGTTCCGTCGGACAAAGGCAATCGAAAAATATAGCGAAAAAAGGAAACCCATTCGTGGCGGTAGATCCTGTCAGCGCTTTGATGGGTAAGGTGAGGGACTTTAGCGAGGCTAATAAAGTCAGCGCTTGACCGCTTGTAACCTCACTATTTTAGAGCATTTCCAGGAACCACTCACAATCGCTGATGTACGAGATCAACCAAGAGTCCGTAGGATCGTTTATGAATCACCGACATGGTATTGGAACACAGCGGCCGATTGACCCCACCATTTGAAGATCTGATGTGCTATAAAGATAACTTGGTGTCACCTCGTGCTGACTGATATGCAACCCTTCTCCTCTCCCAAGATTGCCCTGACCATGATACAGTCAGCCATGGACTTGGCGTCGCGACCAGCGATTGCCGCCCCGTTAATCATATTCTTGTCATACGTCATATACCAACTCTTCCTCAAACCATCAAATCTCCCAAATCTTCCCATCGTCGGCGCCCGCGAAGGCGACTGGTTCCCTCTTCTGCAAGCCCGAATCCGAAATTCACGCGATGTCAAGGTTGCGCTCAACTCGTCATACGTCCAGTATAAGGATCAAGCTACCATCCTTCCTCTACTTGACGCCGGAAATGTCATCTTACTACCGAAATCTGATACCAAGTTCGCAAGCGAGCAGCCTACCGATGAGCTGAGCATGCATGAAGCTGCCCAACAAGATTTACAGACGGATTTCACTACCATTACGCCTGCTCTGACGCATGATCCTATCCATATCGACTTGGTACTTACGAAGCTTACCAAGGAAGTTGGAAATCTCATTCCGGATCTTGCAGAGGAGCTTGAGCATTGTATCAGCAAGTACTGGGGCACCAGCAAAGAATGGACCGAAATTCCCGTTTTCGAAAAGGCGCAGGAAATTACGAGTGGCGTTACGAACCGTGTATTCGTTGGCTACCCGCTCTGTCGAAATGAGGAAATGTTAAAGCTGGGTATTGCTTTTGCGCAAGACATACCCGTTTCAGCCATGCTTGTCAAGCTTTTCCACCGATTTCTCAAGCCGATTGTCGCACCGATCATAACCATCCCGAACAGAATCCACAACAGCAAATTCGAAAAGATCCTCAAACCAGAGATCAAGGCTCGTCTGGCGGAATATGACGCGCGAGCGAGCACAGAAGAGAAAGGCCTGAAGTCCGACCGCAACGATTTCCTACAATGGTCTATTGAGCAAGCCAAGAATATCGGCGACCCGAAGAACTGGAAGATCAACGCTTTATCCGAGCGTATTTTGATCCTGAACTTTGCATCTATCCATACCACCACCTTCGCTGTTACCCACGCCCTACTCGATATCGCCGCCGCGTCACCCGAGCTTATTCCTGAACTCCGAGAAGAGATTGAGAGTGTTCTTGAACAACACGGCGGACAATGGAGTAAGCGTGCCGTTGCGCAAATGGAAAAGCTCGACTCTGCTATCCGAGAAAGCCAGCGCAAGAATTCTCTCGTCACCGTCGGCGTGGGCCGCTACGTCGTCGCCGATGAAGGCGTAACATTCCCCTCAGGAGCCCACGTACCAAAAGGGTACAGGATAGCCGTCCCCGGATACTCAGTCTTTCAAGATCCCGAAATCTACCCCGAACCAAAGACATACAAACCCATGCGCTTCTACAATGCTCGGCAGGACGAGAAGGATGGCTACGTGAAGAGCGCACGCAATGCCCTACCTACAGCGACGAAGGACTTTTTGGCTTGGGGTCTGGGAAGGAACGCTTGTCCTGGGCGGTTCTTTGCGTCTAATGAGATCAAGATGATGTTGGCTTATATGTTGCTTCATTATGATATTGAGCATTTGGGTGAGAGGCCGAGGAATACTTGGATTGTGCAGAATCGAATTCCACCTATGAAGGCTACATTGAGAATAAAGAGGGTTTCACGGGGTTAGATAGATATTACGAGCAATCCAACACCAGGGCAACTGTTTTCCCGCATTCATCTCTTATGATTCAGCAGGTAAACATTATAATAGTGACGCACCAGCTGGAGAATGGAAAGAGGGAGTATCTATGCTGAAACCCCTTGCTGTTTTTGCATGTACCACTCAATACCAATGGACGGGAGTAAGAGGTGACGTAAGCTTGGCTGTTCCTATCTTGAGAGGAAGGAGATCGCAATCGACTGTCGTCAGTGTACCAGCTACCTCGTTGGGGAAAGCTGGGGAGATATGACTAACTACAGCCTCTTCTTCGAGCGGAAAAGAATCAAGTCGCTGCTACAATAAACTATCTGACCTAAATGTTAGGATGAATTAGGCAAGGTATGATAAAATTACCAAATTGTTTCGTCTCTTATTCGTCTCTTATCCTTTTGGTGGAAATCTCTCTGGCAGCCTCATAGGCAGCTGGCGGCAGCATGGTTCCTTCCTCTCAACATCGGCCACCGCCCACCTTTCAACATACCTAATTACGCGTCGTCCACTTCTTCCTCTTCTTCCTCTCCAACACTCTTACATATCTTCAAGATGACCACCACCCCCCTCGACTACCGCTAGCGACGCCACCCCTTGGGGTATTGGGATCGAGATATTGACGAGGGCGAGGACTTCTATCGACGTTGGGCCAGACCCGGAGACGGCTGCTACCCAATCACCGCATCCGCAACGTTCCGAATTCGACCACCGTACATCTCCCAGGACAATTATATGAGGGTTTGTTTCGCTTTCTGCAATGCTTGGAAATTTCTACGATATCAGCACCCGACCCTGGGTTCTTGGTTGTGCGAATACGAATCTCAGGGCATAACCACTTGGAAAAGAACATACAACCCCTTCTTGACACCCAAGCACGTCAACGAATGGGTCCAATTGACTTTCCAAGAGTTTCTCGCCTTCGATGAGACTCCGCATTCATGGTTCTACGGCCAAACAGAATACGGCCCATCTGCGCCGGGTCCTCCCTACATACCAACTCTCATCCTCGTCAAGTCCACCCTCGAGTCCGAGTTGGGCTATCAAACTATATTCCTTCGGTGTCCTCATGACATGATCGACAGTGTCGGGATTTTCATGCTGCTCCAACAGCTCTTTACCAAAGCAGAGCAAATCTACAAGACAGGCCAAGCGTTCAACTACCCTCTTCCTGACGACAACAGCTACCTCTCAAGACGATTGTCACCCTCTCTCCCTGTGATAGCGAATGTCCCAGAATCGATATCCCCGACACATCCGTTATTAGACTTACAAAGCTACTTCAACAAGCATACCGAGTCTTTCGTTGGGGCCCTTGGCCTGAATGCGGGTTTCGTGGGCGGCGACCACATCAAACGGATCGCAGTTACAGCTGATAAAGAGGTATCTGACCAGGTCCTCAATGGAATCTCCAATAGGTCCGGCATCCGAGGTTCTCATCTGTATACAGCAGCCTTGGCAGTGGCCCTTAGCGACAACCAAATCCGGTTCGATGAACCTCGCGTCGTTCACTTCTTTCACCGCCCCATGATCAATCTTCGTCCTAGCTTCCCCCCCGACCTTCCAGCCTCTAATCATCCAGTCGGTCTATACTCTGTCCTTAGTACGGTTCTAAAGCTAAGACTTAGGGTTCCGGGGCTAAGGGAACGTCTAAAGAGTCTAAAGCGTCCAAACGACGTCATGACGCTAGCCAACTGTGTCCAACAGTACGAAACAACAACGAAAAACGAAGTACAACAGTTGAAAGAGAAACTGCCGGGCATAATTCCCGAAGCGATGGTCGCCCCGTGGAATTTCAAGGCTCCTTTCAATCCATCTGAAGAAGAAAATCTATTGGCCGCCCCGAGGGATCATCAGGGCCAGAACCTTTCACCCGACTTCAATGCATCCCAAGAGACAGAATCTCCGGTCGGACCCGTTTCCTTCTATGCTTTTGGCAGTATGGACTCGAATTTTCTTACGAATAAGGACTTCTTCGACATCCCAACTGTATGGGGCGCGAGCCAGCCTATCAGAGCCGGGATAGATGTACATCTCTCGATTTACAAGGGCGAAATTGAACTATCGGCTGTGTACAACACTCGCTTCCATGACGAGGGAACCGTGGAGACCTTCTTGCAGGGGATCCATAGGCACGTATTCAGAGGGCTACGGTTGGAGGAGGAAGGCCTGGAGCTGAGGATAACCAGATAGCTTTAGACCACAATTCTAAGGTATTCTAAGGCTTAGTAGTATTGGGATAAATTGAATCAATTGTTAGCCTAAGATATCCTAATGTGACCAAATATTTCCATCTCTTATGATCGCCTCTAATGACCGCCTCTTATGATCGCCTCTTATGATTGTCTCTTATGTTCGGCCAGTTTGTGTGCACAAAAAAGAACAGTCATAGTTTGGAGGAAAGGGTAGACCACCAGAGTAGCAGAACTGCGCTTGGGGCCATTTGCTTGTTGGAGACCGCTAGGAGCTGCCATGCTGTTGCGATACTCTTCGACTTCCTCGATGATGATCTCTCTCATGGCCTTGATGTGAAGAACGCATCGGGATAAATGGAAAGTCGCCGTCGTACCAGGAGCCATCGGTAGTGTACTTGTGGCCAGTAAGGTTGGAAGGCATTTGAGCCATGGCCATCCGAAAGGTCCAAATATTCTTGTTAAACTCCGTCGTGCTGGGGGAAGTGCACTTGTCGCCGGCCAGTGAGGTTGGTGAATATCTGGACCTCCGTGGCGGGGGTCTTCTCGATATCCTGGACACGGAGAACAATGTCATCAACGGCCTGAGATAGGGTTGGCCAACCGACATACCCGACCTTGTGCAGGCGGACGAACCATTGAGAATTGGAGATGGTTGTTTAATTGTGTTGATTTGAACTGGACGACTTGATGGCTGACCTTCAAAAACCTTAAATAGAAGATTGGAGATCCTGTGTGAGCATTGGAGTTATGGTGCTTGAAGAGTGTAATTCATGATGGAAGCCGTATCCAAAGCGTAAATATCTTCAGAAGCCCTATCTGATGGAGGATAAAGGAGTTGAAGATCGAAGAAGAAGAAGAGACCTAGCAAGAAGGAAAGGCAAAGAAGGAAACCTGTGCCTCAGAATGTCGGTCGTGGCTGAGTTTACGGAGTCAGCATCAGTCTTGTGGGGACTTTCCGTCCATAACTTACATTATTCATCCCCCGTCGCAAACTCTCCATTTTTGATCTTCTCACTGAGCGCCTCGTTGGAGTCGAAGTAAGCACTGAAGTCTCCTCGCTTTTCCGACAGCAAGTCGACCACCATTCGTCCGAACACGATCTCGCCAGGTGGGTTGAGATGAGTCCTATCACCAGGGCCCCAGTTGTAAAAGTCGGCATTCTGAGACCCAATCGCGTTGACGTAATCCGTGCTTGCCTTGTTCAGCTCGAGATACTGGGCTCCGACCTCTGTGGCGGCGGAGATTGTCTCGACGGCCCAGTCTTTGAGATTTTGAACAACTTCGCCGCCCGAAAACGTTCGTCGGGTTAAAGAGGTGATGAAGATCTAAATGAGAGTCAAATTGGGCCGATGGAACTATGAAGCGATGTACTTACCGGTGTGCCGCCAGCGTTCTTGATGTCATTCCCGATGCTGACTAGGTTTGAGTGGAACTCATCCAGTTGCATGACCTTCTGATCATTGTGGCCGAATTGAATAGTCACGACAGGTTCAAAGTCGTTTTTGGCGGCACCCACATCTTTGAGTAGAGTATCCCAGCGACCGCTTGACTTCCAGGATACGGTGGTGGAACCGCTGACGCCTCGGTTGTCGCCTTGAGCAGGGGACTTGAGGTATGAGAGAAGACCATCACCCCAGCCTCCATCGACGGCGACTGTCGAGTCTCCGATCAGGAAGAATTTGGGTGGTTTGGCGGCCCTGGTAGTCGGGGTCGAGTGGACGAGGCCACAGGCGGTGAGGAAGAGACCTGAGATGGAGAACTTCATCTTGTGCTGGGATGATCGATAATTAGACGAAAAGTTTGACGCAGGCGGCCTGGCGATACTGGGTCTTGTTCCCTTCAGTCCATCCAGACTACCATCGTATATTTATGTGAAGCCATTGCAAGCCTCAAGACGCAATCGACCATGTCCGAAAGTGGAAGCTCGGAGGTCTTGTTCTCGAATCAAGCAAGATCATCCTTGCGGGGTCGTTGCAAGGATGCTCTCGGTACAATGATACCACGAAGCTAACAGCGCTACATAATGCAGACGGAATATGCATCAACCAGGGTTCTTACGCCCAAAGTTGGTCCGTCACCTCCTCGAAAAGGCTAGCTGCCCAGATGGTGTCATAATCGAAGAAAGGCCGCGAGAGCGTATTGGTCTCTTTCCCGAAAAGCGGCTGCTGATCAAGAACCACTATATCGTCCATCGTCCCGTCGTCGATCGGGCTCTCATCAAGCTCTACAACTCGTGGAAGACCGGCGACACTTTCAGAAGCCCGTCGTTTGCGCGATGGGGGTAGTGTAAGAGCAGACAGACTGTGTATCGGCCCAGCGGATATGCGCTTCATTCTCGCGCCTTGGAGGAGACTCGAGGGAAGATCGATATCGGTTGGGGGTCTACCAGTGATGAGGGCATAGTCGAGGGAGAGACGCAGTTTCATGTAATTTCGCGTGACGAACAGGTCATCCCAATATCCCACTGGATTATCTACCGATACTGGTTCGGTCTTAGCAGATGCTCGCGGCCGTATTGGGAGCTGTATAGGTGTCGACTGGACGATCTGGGTGACCATCCGACTGATGTCCACGGCACCTTCGAATCGCTGGCTGCAAAGGTGCATCGCTTGAGCATGGTATCTGGTCAAGATCTGATCCTCATTGCTTCCGAGGTCGTTTGGAGATATCCTCTCGTCGAGAGAGCTAAGCATGAGAGGGAAGGCGATGTACGCAATTCTGCGGTCGTAATCAGCGGCTGTCAGTTCGAAGCGGTCATGGTACTTACGCTGAGATGGGAAGATGCTGGGTCATACCCTCTTGGACGATATATCTGACCAACTTTGTCGTCTCGGCTGTGGCATAATTGATGTCCTTGCCGATGCCCTTCAAGACAGCATCATCAAGTACCGAGATGTCTTTTTGTCGCTGTTCGATCATCATCGCTTCATGGTTGCCCAAGGCAATTCGGGCAGCACTATACGAATTAGTCTGGGTGGCTGATCGAGATGGTGTCACTCACTAGGCGTATATGTGCACCACGCTAGAGATCAATCTCGTCGAGCGGTGTGCTTCCGTTTTGGTAAGAGAATCGCCGAGGGTTTCGTCTACCTCAGTCTTCCAGTGCTCGAGGATATCCTTTCCCGCCTTAATCCGGATGACAGTCTCATCGAAGTTATCGAGAGAATACGTGAGATCAAAGGCGCTCGGTCCATAACAGACGACAAGCGGGTCTGTGAGGATCGTGGCGAGACGACACTGCAAGTTGAGGATACTCGCTAGTTGTCGCTTGGTTCTAGAATCATAGACTGCCGAATGGTTGATCTCATCCGAAAGGTCATCAATAGTCATGGGATCGATGTTGACATTGAAGCTGGATGGTGTGATCTGTAGCGGTTTGCGGAGACCAAGAGTGAGTACCCTGTCACGCCAGAACAGGGACCACCATAGACGTTTATTGCCGTTCTTACGTCTCACGCTGGCACCTGGAGCTTGGAAGTTATGTGCTTGAGCCACGATGGCGTTCTGAATACCGATTGCGAGCCAAGTACTCCCAGCATGCGGTTCAACGGCGGAGAACTGGAAGGTTAGGAGGAGGGCTGCTTGAGATTTGGTATAGGCATCGGTCTCTACGCCGAGATCGAACAGCAGCTGTTGAGAGAACATTAGTACGTCGCGTCTCACGGTTTGTCCGATCGAACATACCTTTGCTCGACGATAGAAGATGTTTCTTGCCACTTTGACATTGGTATACCCGGCATTCTTCAGAACAGCCGGAGAAACAAACTGCAGTTTGCGTCAGTGGGTGAACATAAAAGAAATGGATGTGTTCGTACCGAGGACGCTGCGAATAGCATCGCTTGGAAAACGAGCAGTGACATTGTCGGCTTTTCTCTGCCCTCTGCATCTCGACTCATATACATATCCCAGAAATCCCGCTCATTGATGAGAGGATAGTACGGATGCAGGTACAAAAAGTATTGGTAGATGAAATCCTCCTGCACCGTACGCGAGGGTAGGTGAAAACACCGGCCGTGTTCGAGAAAGTCGACATCTTGTTCTGGAAGGCCACCAAGGCTTTTGAGAGTAAGGAATGACTGCGTTGAATACAGTACTTCAAATTGTGTGAATGTGGGTGAATGCCTCTCCATGTTGGGTTTAACAATAACTTGGCGGTGATGTTTCAAGTGCCGAGGAGGAGCATGCAGTTGGTAGGTCTTTCCTTTACAGGTGGTAGAACATGGGCTATGGGTGAGCGGATGCCAGTTATCCAGCCCCCGCATTTCAATGCCGGCAGCCGAGACCAGCTTCACCCCAATATTCGCACTATTGAGGGCACGTGACCAATCTCCAGCTGTCAGACGAGGGTAGTCAGAAATAAACAGTCAATTATCCAGTCATTACTAGTACAAAGTGTCCAAGCCATTTCTTCCAATCATCCAAGAGCTGTCCAAAGAACTTATTTGCCCTTCAGAACAAACATTCCACCATTCCATCCATAGGTTCTCGCCAATCTTCGTCCATGTCGTCGAGCAATTTCGAAAGGAATCTTGCCTTTCGGGTGAGGTTCGTGGAAGTGAATACCCCGTTCAACATCCAGCCCAGTGGGTTGGAATTGCCAAACTGAACCATACAGCTTCTCCATCTGGAAACCAGTTGAGGCCATCGCGTGAAGAAAGTCGTTCCAGGGAACTGTGCCAGGAGAGCTGGTTACTTCAGGATTGAAGAACAGCATTCGGAAGACCTTCAGAGCTCGTGCGTCGACTGCAAAAGTTGGCTGTTTATCAACCGGTTCAGGTTCTGGAGCTTCGACAGGAGGTGCTTTTTCGATTTGGGCCTTGGCTGGTTCGCCTTTGGTCTTCGACTTGGTCTTCTTCTTTGATGCTACGGTCTCAATCTTTTGACCTGGCTTCTCAGACTCGCCGAGGAACAAATTGGATAGTGGACGATTGAGAAACCAGAGGTCTTTCTCAGCACTGGGCTGTTTCTTCTCTTTGGTCTGCTCAGGCTCTACCCATTCTGGCGTTCTTCGCAGGCTGCGAGGCTGGGACAAAAGCTTGTAGAGAGCCAGGTTTTCGAACTGGGTCATGTTGTTTTTAGTGATCCTGTCAATCTCGGCCCACACGGCATCCAAGTTCGCCTCAGCTTGTCGCAAAGCATTGACCGTGTCCCTGTTTCGACGCTTACCATACGGGTATGCGAATTTTCCGCCGGAGGGATCAGCGAGCCGACCCAACTTTTCCCAAGACCTGCCGCGATGAATCGCTGTTACCATCTCCCTCACTGCCGCCAAATCTGCTTCATGATCGTCTGTAAAATCATGTGTTCGATCAGAACCCCACATGATCTGGTTCGAGAATTGTCGGGCCCAGGGCTGATGAAGCTCCAGCTGCTTCATGCAATGCGAAAGGACAGACAAGTATCCGATCTTGCCCATAACATGGCTGGAAATGAGTTTGTCCGCTTCGGGCTCGCTCCTCAAGAGACGCTCGAGCTCATCAACCAGAAGAGATTGCTTTGCCCAGCCTTCTTCGTCCTCGTACAGCATTTCCACGAGGAAGAACAGGTTATGGTGACCTTGAACGAATATCTCGGCGGGGATGATGCTGCACGTATCTCCTCCGCAGTGGGATGTGCCTGGGGGGTCTCGAACATAGTGCCATCGCATCGGAGGGGAGGCTTCGAACTCGATCTTGAGTGTTACCAGTGGGTCTTTGCACGCCTTCCGCAGATAGAACCGGAAGCGGTACAGAGCAGTGCGAAATTCTTCGGGGAGCTGCTCGGTAGGCTTGAACTGGGTTTTGTATTTCTGGTGAAGCGCACTAAGCTTTCGTGCCTCTCGATGCAGTAAAGTCATGGTCTCGAGTTTCCAAAAGCTCTCAGCAGACATTTGCGTCACTAGCTTGGCCCAAAGCTTGGGCTCGTGCAGCTTGTGAGTAAGAGGGTGCGGTTTGCCGTTAGAATCGAGCATGGACTCCATGGAATGGTCTCTGTTCTCAAGCAGCTGCTCGGCGAAATATGCTGGATCTTCGCGCATAGCCCAGATATGATCTTCCATTGCTGACATCTGGGCCTCGAGAAGGGAGGCAATACGATCGAGGTTCAGGTCTGTGGGTACTTTGTATGGCGCCTCGAGCGCCAACGCGGCCATAGAGGTGTGGCCAGACTCATCGGTACCAGTCTTGAGAGACGGCGCTGGCTGAACGGGATAGGCGGTGCTGATCATTGTGTCTGGTGGAATCTCATGGAGAAGTTGGTGGCAGCAGTGAACCAGGAATTCCAGAATGCGAGCTTGTGCTTTGAGAATGAGAAGTCCTTCGCCAGGCCAGAACTGGATTCCCTGATATATCCAATTTTCCTCGTCATAACCGACCCACTTCACGATCTTGCCATATTCCTCAGCAGTCTCAGCACCATTCAAAATCATGGTATATCCATGAAGATAAGGGGGGTTCAGCCCCTCGGTGACTTGGCCGACATGCATCGCCTCCCAGTCAGCCGCGGCGAATGAGGCTGGAGGGTTTCGACCGCGTGAGTTCATGAGTAACAGCATCATTTTGGACTGTAACAGATCCTCCTGGTTGATCAGAGGCCACATGAACCAATCTTTGTACTTGGAGCCGTATTTCGAGCTTCTCGTGTCCTGGTGTTCCAGCTCGAAAGCTTTGAAATCGGGGCGATGCGGAGCAGGCATATCGGGCCAAGCCTTGAGGAGAATCTGAAGTCGTTGCTGGCGGGTTTTCTTCATCCATCGTTTTTGAATAGTCTCCTCGTGACGTTCCAGGATCTTGTTCAGGGTATCGTAGGTTGCAAAGACTTTTCCGGAATTCTCTTTGGCTTCTTTCTTGGCCTTGTCAGGTGATGGAAACTCGGGCATATCTTTGGGCCACCAGGTTTCTATTTTGGCGTCCACCTCGTCGAAAAAAGCGCCCCAGCTCGGTAGCACCAAAGCTCCCCTCTGCCATTGCCTCGAAACATACACTACCTCTTTTGTGTACCAGTCGTGTTCCTCTGGAATTGTTCTATCCTTAGGGGCATCCCTGAGTCGGGCCTTGCAACCCTTGCAATTCGGGTCTCCGCAAGCGGGTCTTCGCGTGTGCGAACAACATGAGCAAGACATGGCTTCTTCACGAGTGTCGTACTCTGTTGTCCAAAAACATAAAACAAAAATAAAATACAGGTCGAGCTGAAGAACGTGGCTTCACATATCGTAGTCTAGGCAACAGATGAAGGTAGGATTTATCTGTTTGGTGACTAGAAAGCTCGTCACGCGGTCTGGGTCGTGTACAGCCAATCAGTAGTATTGTTTGCTGACCCAAATTAGCCAGTTGACCCCTATTTTTCCTATTAATAATTATCCAATCTTTATTTGTACTTTCAGCTTGCTGCAGTAGAAAGAAAAGAATAAGGCCCAGCTCCACCAGATTCCAGGGATCTAGTACCTTGAGATGTCTCCTGTTTTAGTCTCCGGCGGACAAGGCGTTTGAAAGAACAAACATCCCCCTTATCAATCTTATCCAAGCTCTCCCATTTGATGGCAGTGAGCCAAGGTGGGTCTAGTGTCAAAATCTGCATAATGCCAACCATTGAATTCAACATGCGCTTTGGACATCCTACAGTCCCATCATGAATCCGTCGAAAAGAATCACCGCTTGGTGACAATGCAAGAGTCAAAATGCTTTTATCTCATGAAGCAGACTGCCTACGGGCATGGTCTCTTCGCTACTGAACTTGTTAAACCCGGCACGCTAATTATCCGCGAGAAGCCGGTTTTGACTGTTTCACAGGCCGAAACAAAAGCAAAAACGGAATACAGATGCGTCATCGAGCAAGTATCCCAGTTAACTCCTGTTGATCAAACCAGGCTCATGGGCTTATACCACAATCCGAAGAAATTCCGAGAGTTTTCTTTTTTGAAGGATCAACTATGTCCCGGCACAGACCTTGACTGTTGTCTTGTCTTGGCCAAGTTCTATACCAATGCTGCGAGTATCACGGCCGGGGGTCTGGAATGTGGCTTGTTCACCGAGTTCTGTCGTATGAACCACTCATGCACACCTAATATCTGCTGGGTTTACGATGAGCCGTCAGGAATGATGGAAGTCTACGCTGTGAGAGATATTGCCGCGGGCGAAGAGATTACCAATTCATACATCGAAGTCGCGTGTTCATATCAGGCAAGGATGAAAGAGCTGTCGAATTGGGGATTTGCCTGCAATTGTTCAGCGTGCGAAGGGCCTGATGCTGCCGTACATGATGAGAGAAGACGAAGGATTGGTCAGATCAGAGGTATACTGGACATTTATAAGGACACCAAGCACGACGTGGAAAAGCCCAGATTTGCAGAAATTCCCAAGACAGATTTGGAAGCGTTGAGGCTTGCTGAAGAGAACGCGGCGTTGCTTCAAGAAGAAGGACTGGTTGAGCAGTTGGGCGTTACATATGGCTGGTGTGCAAAGTTTGCAAAGGGAGCTGGAATGCGCGAGCTTGCGGACGATTATGACGAGAGGGAATTCGAGATATTGGAAATAACGACTGGCGAGTATGTAGAATGATGAAAAGGATCATACGCAGAAAGTCGCCGACATGGACAAGCAGAAATGAATCGTCGTGTCATTCAAATAAAGTGAGCATAATGTTGACAAGCACCGACGAATAGCCTGGAAACCATCGATGGCGGAGATTGTTCATGTTAATAAGAAACTAACGACTATCCAAGCAAAGAGATGTGACAAGTTATCTGCGAAAAGCATTAAGAAATACTAGTATTCCAAGAAAAGACATGTAAGAATAATATCCTGAATCCGATGTGCTGTTCAACCAAGGACCATCGCAGGTACCATTAAGGCTCAGGTTCCGATCGTCCATAATCCAACTCAAACCCATCAATGTCACCTTCTGTAGCCTTGTTGGTAACAAAAAGTGAATCCACGAATACCCGGATGAATATGTTGCTCGGACAGTCAACAGAAATAGACAATGGTGCCTCGCTATAGTCGCCCGTAACACTACCAATGGCTCTTTGCCACCTTCCACCGTTACTTTCAATGAGGGGCTCCTCAATGACACCAAAATTACCGGCCTCAGAGGCAATTGTGCATGATGTTCCACTACCTTCGTCTAGTGACTCGATAAAGTAGTAGAACTGTACGGTATAAGAGTCCCCCTCGGTAAGGCCCGTCAATTGTTGGGTGATCTTTCCAGAGCTACTGGATGGTAACCCTCTCTTAGCGGGCTCGGCACCAGATAGGACAAAGACGACACAGGCGTTGTCAGTGCTTCCATCTTCTTGGTAACAGCTTCCCTCCGCCCGCTGGACGTTACCACTTTCGTCGGTGGTGAAGCCCGGGATAACAAACACATTGTCGGAACTTCCCTCGGCGAATCTGCCATTAAATGCAACGTTGGTGATGACAGCCGCTTCTGTTGTAGTTGTTGTCTCAGCCGCTGTGGTAGTAGTGGGTTCAACAGTAGAAGTGTCCTGGTCTGCGGCTGCAGTGGTGCTTTCCTCGTCGATATCGGTGGAGGAGAGGACATCGGCCGAGGTAGCAATTCTTGTCGTTACAGCATTGGGAGGTGCGGTAAATGACGTGTTAGCCCAAGTCCAGGTACGGAAAGTGGACCAAGTAGGGAGCACAATCCCACCGGTCGTAGTCTTGACATCGGGGGGAGTATCTGTGTTGTCGGGCAGATCGGTCTCAGTTTGCTCAGGAATATCCGCCTCTGTGGTTCGAGGAGAGTCTGTTTCACTCTCCGCGGGGATATCTATTTCTGTAGTTGAAGCAAGTGCAGTCTCACTTCCCTCTGGGATATCGATGTCGGTGCTTTGGGCAGGGTCGATAGCGGTGACGGGAGAGTCGGTTGTCTGTACATCTTGAGACTGAGTCAAGCCGGTGGTCGTAGTGTCATCTAGGCCATCAATTTTGCCGTTGATGCATCGTTCAACTACCAAGAATATTAATGATAAGAGGGGCGACGGGAGGAGAAGCAGTACTCACCTCCATAGACACTGAGTGTGACAAAGACGCAGCCAGATGGTCTCGATCTGTACGTGATATACACTTGACCATCCAGGGGATCTTGACAGAATGAAGCCCTACCCCCAGGCAGGCCACGATTGGCGAAGCTGAGTACTCCTCCGTCACTGCTGAAGGTTCTCGTGATGGCGCCTTCGACAGGTGCTAATGCGGAGTCCAACGATTGGAACTCCTCTCCCGAGTAGGAAAACGGGACGTTCCCAACGAAGAGCTTACCTTGTCCGAGGGTGTAGACATTAGCGAACGTGCAGACGTCAGGGTTGCCGTCGCCCACGAAGCCTCCGACATCACGCTTGGTGAGCTCGCCTGCAGGCGTGACTTGGAAGATGACGCGCTGACCGGTTGGCTCGAACACGGGCTGGGTAGCCGTACTTTCGGTTGGGAGTGAGGGCTCTTCTGTGTCTTCGGGAGAAGTGGTGGTGAGGGTAGGCTGGTCTGGGTCCACAGGAAGCGTGCCTGTAACTGCAGTAGACTCTCCTGTGTTGCCAGTAGACTCCTCAGTGTTGATAACAGGATCTTCCGTGGTCACAGTCGCACCTGTGGTGAAAGCCTCTTGCGTCGACTCAAACAGAGGGAGACTCGCAGAGTCAGAAGGCAAGAAACCAGGCTCATCTGTCGCAGAAGCGTCAGTTTCAGATGAGTTGGCACCGATGGATATGGGTGCTAGGTAAATCGACTCGTAAGTAATACAATAGGTCGCAGGCCCAAGAGCCACAGGTTCGAAGTTGGAGACATCAGCTGGAGAAGCGACAACGCTGCCAAGCAGCACGAGGGCTGCGACGTGAAATCTCATTTCGCTGTGAGAGAAGAAGAGGATTGTTCGTAGTTGAGAGGCTCATTGTGACAGGGAGGCAGCGTCGCGGGATAATAAACAAGGTGAATGCGAGGAGTCAGGTTGTAGATATGTAAACTGTTGGTGGCGGTTGTGGTAAACTTGCAGTTGGGTTGACAGCATTTCCGCGTTCTGAGACAATTCATTTCCGGGACGTTGTCGAGGGAAGGTTGGAAGTTTGATGATCTCGGTTGCGCAATATTCTAGGCTCATATGGCGGAGTGCTTGTTCGCGGAACATCACGGCGTTTTTCGCAACACGGGTATTGTACGCTTTCGATCGTACAAAGACGCTTCGACGCATATTATCGGATAGGGCGATTTATTCGATGGTGAGAAGAGACTTTTCACTTCTGACGGTCTCATCCCTTAGTCGTGTCAAGTGTTGCTCGGTCCACCAGTCCCTTGCGTAACACTTCCTGTCAGCCAGCCACACTTATTCCTGAATATGCGTTGTCCGATTAACGTCAAAGGGTCTCACCTTAATGCTGAGCAAGGGACTCGCAACATTCTTCCTCAAGTCGGCCGCCGCTGCTGGTAGGCTATTGTTGTGGCTGGGTCAGATGTCTTAGCTGTGCCAAGGGAGGATAACGCAAAGCGATCTTTCGCAACTACTGGCCGTTGACTAGCGTCCGCGTTCCTCCTGGCTCTAACGGCCGGTGGGTCTGTAGGTACTCAAGCTTTCGGCTCAGCTTTCTAGGAATGCGGGAACGTCATACGGAGCATATCCATCGGAATCAATTCTCATTTGACCTATCTTCCTCCTTTTCAATACTCACTACGTCCCTGCCGATCGTTCCGCCCATCCGTACGATCCAAAAGACTGTCAGAATTCGAAAACGCCTCTCTAGAAAACGTTACCCTTCGTCTGTCTCATTTCCGACACCTTCAAGTTCCTGATCAGCGCAACCCACACAAACGACAAAGCCATGATCGCCGTTCCAGCTGCCAACATCCGAGTTTGAGCATATCCATACGCCTTCTGGATTCCGATACGCTCGGGTGTGCCCTTGGCATAACTCAACTGCGTATCGAGATCGCCGTAGATAGCCTCCAGGTTATCGAGCGCGCTGGAGGGCAAATATTGCCGCAACGCCTTCTCGAATGTATTCGTCCAAATTGCTCCCGAAATGGTGTATCCGATGCTTCCACCTGCTGTACCCGTTACACTCAGCATAGCCAGCGCGGCGGCGACGTGTTGATGATCGACCGCTGCCAAGACTGCCAGCTGCATACAGATGGTGAAGACACTTCCACCGACTGAGATGAAGATCTGCGTCATGACTAGATATCCAACATATCCGGTAGGGCTTCTGAAGTAGATCATCAGTCCTTGGGCAAGGATGTAGAGCGGCACACCCAACCACAGCAACCACTTGAAGTACCCCGTCTTCCTGATGCCCCAACCGACAAGGAACAACAAGAAGCCAGACACGACACTGAAGGTATTGTTGACGTATCCCGCTTCTGAAACAGACAGATAATTGACTACTTGCAGGAAGGACGTGAAATAGTTGTTCCAGCAGTAATACGAGATCTGATAAGTCAAATCCAGAAGACATGCGCCCACCAGCGTGCGATCGGTCAAGAAGTGGAACTTAAGGAAAGGAACGGGCGCCAGGTAAACTTCGTTGATGGCGAAGGCTACGAGGAGGACGAAGCCAACAACTATCATGGCGATGATGTAGCCTGTTGCCCAGCCGTTGGGCGCTGTGGCGGCGATGTTGAATGGGAGGAGGAAGACGACCAGACCAACTGCAAAGAGGAAGACACCGAGGACTACGAGTCCAACGTTAGTTGCGGCGGTGATGAGGAATACAGGATACACGTACCATCAAACTCAATGAGATAATGCCACACGCTTTCTTTAAACGTTCGACCACTGGCCTCCTTGGGCAGAATGTTCTTCTTGGCTTTGTGCAAGTTGACCTTCAACAGGATGTACAAAGGAGCGCAAATGACTGGCGTCAAGAAAGCGAAGGTACCAAAACCCCAGGGCCACCCAATATTGGCCAACATCTCCTGCGAGGCATATGACCCGGCGAACGCAGAGATCATGTATGGCGATGATGTGAACGCATAGGCAAGGGCTCGATTCTTGAGGTTGGTTGCGTCGGCGGTCACGACGTCGATGCTGTAGATGAGGCCTGTGAATCCGACTTGATAGAAGACCTGTCGCCCTCGTTAGTTCTTTCAAGTAACCAGCATAGAGTATTGTTTGAACGTACATTGGCGGCACAATAAATAGACAGGTTTGTACTCGTTGCCATGAGGATAAGACCCAACTCGGCAAATGCAACCATGAGAAGGTATCCCTCCGCTCGGCCCCAAAGATCAAGAAGCTTCGCCAAAGGAATAAACACCGCCGCAGTCATCGAACTCGCGACGACATCAATGACATTGAGAAGCGAATGGGCACCCCATGAACTCGTGACATAAGGCACCAAGCTTCCAACTGTCGAGCTTTGGAACGCGTTGAGAAGATAGACGAACCAGATGCAGATGAACAATGTGATGAGAGACTTTTTGGTCCACACAAGTGTGATGGCCTCCATGTTCTTGACACCTTCGGTGACATCTTCCGCTGGGACGGCATCATCGGCCTCGGGATTGATCCCATTTTCGGGTGATTGTCCGTTCTTTTCGTGGTTGGTAGTTGTCATTTCCGTCGCGTCGACATCTGAGCTCTCGCTCACACGCGGTCGGAACCTGCTCAATACACCCATTGTCCAAGATTGGTATGTGCAGACCAAGTTTGGGAGCCAAGAACGAGTGACAGATCGTGTTACATCGACTGGGAACACTGGCCCTCATAAAGCCCAGCATTTCCGACGTCGGTGGAACCTCATCACAAAAAAGCGCATCAGATAAGATCATCTTTGCCTGTTGGTTCCGATCAATAATGGGTCTTTGAATCCATCTCGGCAGGACCGGCATCAAATTGTGGAATCTGTTACTGATGAGTACCAATTGGAACAACATATCGAGGTTCAGCTCACGGTAAAACGGCACCGTCGGTTCCACTGTGTACGTCAGTAAGATTATCTAGGGCGATGCATAAAGTGACCAGCAGGCGATGATGATGGAATTGATCAATCTAATCTAATCAGATTCGTTTTGAGTAGGAAGAGTACGTACCGGAGGACCGAAAGCGGCCAGACTCGGACCGTGGAGAGAGGAGTTTGGTAGTAGTGGTGGAGCGATTACGCAATTGATGAATTCTGGTGATGGTGTAGGGTAATGAACCAACAATTAGGTGTGCATCTACGCGACGAAAAGAAGGCAACATTGTATTGTTTCTACAAGATGAAATATAACTTGGATTAATTAATCCAGAGAGAGCTACAATCATCAGGAGAGTGAGGCTCTGGCAGAACATTATATGCCTGGTGAAGGGAAACAGGTATTTGTTGAAACCGGATAGTCACGTTCTCAAATATCCATCGTTCCGCGCGGCCATCCCTGGGAATGGGTGAGATCGAATTGAATAATTATAAAACAACGAATAGATATGTTCTGCCCCCTTGTAAGATGACGCAACAATTGATACCATTTCCTGTTCTGTTAGACTTTATTTTGACCACCCCAGCGAAACTCATCCCAAAGCCAGGGCGAGTTTTGTCAAAATTCTATCTGTCAGCAAATACAGCATTATGATTGGTTGATCTCAACCCCTCTAGTGATCAATTTCGCGCTACCGTTCTGTCATTTGAGTGAGAGATGAGAGGATGATTACAAAAGTCTACTCGACGCAATAGCACCTTCAGTCACAATTGGACTCATTTTGGACGTCACAGTCAAAGTTTAAAGCCAAACTAAAGGTAGGTTATACCCATGTCTCTTTGATGACCCTGTTTACCATTGGGTAGGTACGTACCCCTATCAAACGGCAAGATGCTAACGCTAGGAATCTCTGGTTTCACCCATCCTATTCTTCTCTTGGAATCGCAAGATGATAATCAACGTGATGCCTCTCGCTCGCGACAAAGAATCAGAGCTTACGCCCGGCTTATGTGAACGCTTACGATGAGACCTCACTGCAGTTCTGATTGGCATGAGTCACGTGTATCATGCACATTCGACACCACAGACACTCGTTGACCCCGCAAGGTGGTCAGGCCATAATGCTGCTATCCACAACCTGGAAATAAATTTTGCGGATCACAGCTTGTGATCGGTTGCGATGGCTGAAGGGCTCGGCGTTGCGTCGAGTGTTATCGCTGTGGTCGACCTTTCGGCCAAGGTGTTTTCGCTATGTCTTCAATATTCGAGAGAGGTAAAGAACGCCAAGGATGATATCGAAAGGCTCAGTAAAGAAGTTGGCGCTTTCCAGGACACCACAAAGAAACTCCAGACTCTCATCGAAGGGCCACGTGGCCAGAAGCTAAGCGCTTCGCAGCAGTTGAGATCTACGATCGAGGACAGCCTTGAAAGGCTGGAAAAGCTTCGGCAGCAGCTTCAAACTCCATCTCATCGAAAGGTAATGAGTAAGTTTGGTGCGCGTGCACTGAAATGGCCCTTCAAGCGCAAGGATGTCGACGAAATTATCCAAGCTTTCGCACGTTGCAGAGAGAATATCTCTTTGGCGTTGAATATTGATCAGACGTAAGTGAAGTATTTTGGGTAACAACGGTTGAGCTAATACGGGTCCGACTCAGTGTCATCCTTCAGAACATCGATGATCGAACAACCCTCCATCAATTGCCCCTCGCGCAGGGTGCCTCCTTCGACTCCAAGGCTGAAGAACACAATTCCACGTGCTTGCCCGGTACGCGCCAGGACCTTCTCAAGGATATAGACCGGTGGATAGACGATCCCAACTCAAAGATAATATTCTGGTTGAATGGCAAAGCTGGCACGGGAAAATCGACCATCTCGCGAACCGTAGCTTGGTCCCGTTCCAGACAGGGTGATCTCGGCGCGAGCTTCTTCTTCAAGAGAGGCGAGGTTGATCAAGGGAATTTGGCCAAGTTCGTACCGACTGTGGCGCGTCGACTAGCTTGGAGCACGCCAGCCGTTGCGCCTTTTATCAAGAGTGCCGTGGATGCTGATCCAGCCATTTCTGACAAGTCTGTTCGAGAACAGTTTGAGAAGCTTGTTCAAGAGCCGCTGTCAAAAGCGATAACAACGACATCATCTCGAGTCTCGATTGTCATTATTGTCGATGCACTGGATGAGTGCGAGAAGGATGCTGACATCAAGCTCTTGCTCCAGCTTTTCTCAAATTTACGCTTTGCAGGTCCTTTATGTGTTCGAGTCCTCGTTACAAGCAGACCTGAGCTTCCAGTCCGTCTTGGCTTCTTTTCGATTAGTGACGCCCATCAAGAGCTAGTACTGCATGAAATACCGGCGCCGATCATTAAGCACGACATATCTATATTTCTTCATCACGAGTTCGCGAACATCCGCAACAGCTTTAATGGAGACGTTGTCCAAGAGCTGAGACTGCCAGAGGACTGGCCTGGAGAAGCCAACCTCGAGAAACTCACAGCGGCCGCGGTGCCTCTCTTCATCTTTGCTGCAACTCTTTGCCGATTCATTAATGATCGATATCTCGGTAGCCCTGATGAGCTTTTGCAGAACGTGCTCAACGTTGCAGGTGCTGGCCAAGGCTCAAGGCTCGACATGGCATATTCGCCCGTTCTGAAGCAACAAGTCGTCAATCGATTAGCAAGCGAGAGATTGGACATCATTGAGGGTTTTCGTCTTATCGTCGGGACCATCGTTACGCTCGCCGATCCATTGTCGATGCGTGCTCTTGCACTACTTCTCGATGTTCACACCAGCAAGGTTACAACTAGGCTAAGTGCGTTGCATTCAGTTCTAGATGTCCCTGTTACCCTCGATGCACCAGTGCGACTGCTCCATTTGTCGTTTCGGGAGTATATTGTAGGCCTAGAGGATAGCGATTTGGCACAGTTCCAGGTAGATGAAAGACATACCCACCAAAACTTAGCGAAGCACTGTTTACGCATTATGAGAGGCGGTCTACGCAGGAACATATGTGGTCTATCTTTCCCAGGCATACGTCGATCCGCAATGGTGAAGGCTACTCCTGGACATGTGGAGAAGAGCATACCTTCGCAACTCGAATATGCTTGCATGCACTGGGTGTATCATCTGACCAAAGGCGACCCTCAGCCTGATCATAAAAACGAAGCTCATGCATTCTTTAAAACCCATTTCCTACACTGGTTGGAAATTATGAGCCTACTGGGGCGAGTAAAGGAGTGCCTTAACAGGCTCAAGTTGCTAGCAGGATGTCTAGAGGTTTGTCTTTTCATATCGGCACTTCAATCACGCTGACAAGACTTAGGATCGTAGAGATTCGAGCCTGTTGACCTTTGTGTCTGACACGCTGCGATTCATTCAAGCAAATTTTATCGTGATCGCTGAAGCACCGCTGCAGGTTTATTCTTGTCTGGCATTTGCACCAACGAACAGCATTGTGAGAAGGACATTCGAGGGAGATATTCCACAATGGATAACTACTCTGTCAAAGCTTGAACAAGACTGGGACGCATGTCTGTTGACTCTCGAGGGTCATGGGGATTGGGTTGGCGGTGTTGGCTCAGTGGCATTCTCGCACGACTCGAAGTGGATTGCATCAGGATCCAACGATAGAGTCATACGAATCTGGGACGCAGAGACGGGCCAATGTGAACGATGGCTAAGTAGTCATGGCCTGGATTATGTGAGCTCGGTAGTGTTCTCACACAACTCGAAGAAGCTAGCATCAGCTGTTGGTGAGACGATATGGATCTGGAATTCAGAGACTGGCAAGTGTGAGCAAGAGCTCAAGGATCGCGGTAGGTTTTGTATCACGGTGGTATTCTCACATGACTCGAAAAGGGTAGCATCGGCTAGTGAGAACACGATAAGGATCTGGAACGCAGAGACTGACGAGTTCGAACAAGATATAGAGGGAGAAAACATCTATGACGGCTATTTGGAAACACTGGCGCTCTCGCATGACTTCAAAAGGATAGCAGCGTCTGGTGGTACGAAGATACGTATCTGGAATGTAGAGACAGGCGTTCATGAGCAAGAGTTTCAGGTCCGTTACGGTAATATCACCTCGGCTGTATTCTCGCGCGACTCGAAACGGATAGCATCGACATCTGATGACAAGGTACATATATGGAACTTGGAGACTGGCGAGTGTGGGCAGGAGCTCAAGGGCCATGGTAGTTTTGTCACCTCGATAGTGTTCTCCCACGACTCAAAACAAGTGGCATCAGGGTCTTGGGATAAGACTGTACGGATCTGGGATGTAGAAACAGGCGAGTGTCAGAGAGTGCTTGAGGGCCACAGGGGCTGGGTAAAGACAGTTGCTTTTTCGCATGACTCTAAAAAGGTCGCATCGGGCTCTAATGACGAGACAATACGCATTTGGGACACCGAGGCAGGCAAATGCAAGCCAGTAGTAGAGGGTCATGGCGACTGGGTTAGCTCAATGGTGTTCTCTCCTGACGCGAGAAAGCTGGCAACAGGGTCTTATGACTATACGATCCGAATCTGGGACGTGCAAACCGGCGAGTGCGAAGAGATCTTTCAGCTGGACGATTATGCTGAAGTCCGATCTTTCAGGGCGGATGGGAGTGGTATCATCACATATCGTGGTGAGTTTCCCTTGAAAGGTGGCCCACAGCCTCATTTTACGCCGCCTCCATCCTCAGAAGCCCCAGACCTAGGCTGTACACACGGTGTCTGGATCACGGCGAAAGGGCAAAACTTGCTCTGGCTGCCCTCTGAATGCCGTAATGGTAAAGTAGCTGTTTGGGGAAGTACAGTCGCTATAGGCTGTCAATCGGGAAGAGTCTTGATGTTGAAAATATCTATGGCAGAAGTGGCGCAGTGGATGAATCTATGAGAGGAAATCGTATGTTGAGTTACGATCGACCTTTGGAAAGGGCTCTGTCATGCAAAGGTTGAGATCATCAAGCCAACCCTCTGATGCTGTAGGATGACGTACTTGTTCTCTCAGTCAACCGTTGGCAGCACAGTACTCTGAGTTTCTGGGATGAGACATAAGCATGTTTTGATGGCTGAATAGATAAAGAGATAAGAAAAACACGCTATAGGCAGATTTGCTTTGCGACCATGGTAAACGGTCATTTAATCATTTTCAACAGGAGGGAATGGTAATGGAATCGATAACACAATCTAATCTAATCTTATCGATTCGAGTTCGGTACGTACCTACACGTCAGGGGCGAGCCGGAATCGGGCCGAGGGACGTTGAGTTTTTCTTGGTGTCCGGCTGTGGCAATCGCTGAGTTTTTTGATGGTGTAGGGTAGAGTTGACGCGCGAGGTAAAAAAGAAGTGGTTGGAACACGGTAGCGTGTCAAGAATTAAGCATAAGGTTTGGAATACGAGAATTCGACGGCTTGTGCCAGACGAATGAGGTGATGCGGTTATTTATGCAGGGTCACAAACCGAACAGCGTATATCTCCTGCGAGTACGGATAGCATGTCGTGTTTGAACCAGCATGAGTGAACAAAGTCGTGTGTTATCTTCAGAAGGGCATCAATCCAGCCACATTCATCTATCTGAACCTTGTTTCCGCCCAATATGTACATTATTTTACCAGGATCGGATAAGTTTTGGCAAGGAGTCTATCCGACATTTGCGGCGAATTGAGAACACAGAGACCTTGGAGAGTTCAGTGGCGAAGATTTGAAGTTGACGCCTTGTTTGTCAGAAGATCCGTGCTTAATGTTCATTTGAACAGCTCATGCACACGCATGTTCGTTCAGAATTCAGAACACGTCGTTCTGAGGGTACTGTTCGTTGCGCATGCCTGCTTCTTATGCTCACTGACTCACTCAATTATCAGTCATTCCCAGTCCGCCATCGGAAGTAATTATAGCGGCTAAGAACCACTATCCGAAACAGGCGACGCGTCTCCAACAAAGCGGATAACGCACTCCAACGCGCCCTACGACAACACAAAACATCCATGGAAACCCACCTCCACAATCCAGCTTCAGCTTCCTGTTCCAGACTCGTGCTTCTAGAACTCATTCGTACCAATCATTGTCTGCATGAATACGGTAAATGACCAAGCCGAGGCCTCGCCTGTTCCGCAGTGGGTACGGAGGTATGACATTAAAGTTTTCAAGCCAACGACATTCTTTTCAGCTGTGGAGCAAATATCCGGGGAAATCCACGGCTTAGGGAAATAATCATTACTTAATTGGTTTCGCAAGGGGCTTCGTCTGGGGAAAGATGGATATCATTAGGTAACCACCACGTAAAGGTCAAAGCGATCGTCGGCTTTGGGAGGTATATAAAGGGGTCGTCATCTGCCGTGGGTCCCAAAAAGGTAGATTTTTTCATCTGTGGAACCTTGGGAGATATCTGCGATAGGGTTCATCGCAGACCTTTGACAAGGTTTAAAGAGATTTGTTCTGTCGTGGTGGAGTCGGTTCTCCATCTTTACCCTTTTCATCATCAGAAATTACAGATACCATGGATCAGAATATTCAGCCAGCGGCTAATAGCCGGAATGATCTCGAGATGGAGATGGTGCCCTCCGCAGGGAAGAAGGACGAATACGAACCTCAAAACCACGATGCTGTCTTTGGCGAGATCACTGAAGAAGGCCCCGATTACCGAAGCGTGAGGACACCTCGCTACGTCACAATGTTCGACAAGCTAACAGTCTAAAGGTCGGTCTCATCGGCACAGCTGGTCTCATGATGAAGACCCAAATCGGTCTCGGCGTACTGTCAATCCCAGCGACATTCGACGCGCTCGGTTTGATCCCTGGTGTCATCTGTCTTGTCGCTGTCGGACTTATCACCACCTGGTCAGATTGGATCGTCGGCGTTTTCAAGCTTCGCCATCGCCATGTCTACGCTATCGATGATGCAGGCGGTATGATGTTTGGGCGCGTTGGAAAAGAGTTCTTTGGATTTGCTATGTGGCTCCGTAAGTTCTTCCTGTTTCGAATGGAAGGAGGAACGTGCTGACTGTTCTAGTCTGGGTTTTCGTGTCGGGCGCCGGTATGCTCAGCTTATCCATTGGTCTCAACGCTGTCTCGACACACGGAGCGTGTACAGCCATCTTCATCGCCATCGCCGCAGTTTTGGGCTTTGGTCTTTCCAGCATCCGAACACTGGGCAAGATGAGCTGGCTCGCATGGGTCGGCGTCATCAGCATCATGATCTCAGGTATGTCCATCCGCACAGTGGCCTTGCATAGCTAACAGTTGCAGTCCTAATGGTGACCATCGCAACGGGTGTCCAAGACCGACCAGCCGCTGCTCCCCAACAGGGTGAATGGGTCCCCGACTACAAACTATTCCAAAAGCCGACTTTCCTCCAAGCAGTTGCCGCGATCTGCTCGCATGTGTCTGCCTACGGTGGCACGCCTGGTTTCTTCGCTATCATTGCTGAGATGCGCAAGCCAGAGGATTACACGAAGGCGCTGGCTATCTGTCAGGGTGCCATCACGGTCGTTTACGTCACCGTTGGCGTCGTTATGTACTACTACTGTGGTTCTTACGTGTCCTCGCCAGCTCTCGGATCAGCTGGTGTTGTTATTAAGAAGGCCAGTTATGGTGTCGCTATTCCAGGTTTGATCGTCACGATCACTTTGGTCACACACGTAAGTAATCCGTTTCCTAGCCTTGCGCCAAGCTAACAATGCTCAGTTGCCCAGCAAGTACATGTTCGTCCGACTCCTCCGAAACACCAAGCACCTCGCATCCAACTCATGGGTCCATTGGACGACATGGCTCGGCTGCACCTTCAGCGTCACCATCCTCGCCTACATCATCGCAAGCGCCATCCCCATCTTCTACTCCCTGATCTCCCTGATCGGAGCCCTCTTGGCCACTCTCCTATCCTTCCAAGCGATGGGCTTCATGTGGTTCCACGACAACTGGCAGTATCGCAACATGTCGGTCAAGTGGATATTGGCGTGTGCTTGGGCTGTTTTCGTCATCGCTTCTGGTACTATGCTGCAGGTGGCTGGTACCTATGGATCGGTTCTGGATATCGTCAACGCTTATAAGGCGGGTGGCGGTACGAGTGCGTGGTCTTGCGCTGATAATTCCAATTCGGTGTAGTTGTTGTAGACCGAAGATCAATTGATGAACATTTCTCCGCTTCAAAATGGTGCTCAAGTGACTGAAATTTATTCGTAAGGCGACAACTTAGATTGAATGACATAAAGACACGGTGCGTGGACTCGTTGGTCGTTATCAACCAACTAGACTCGTCCAATCCGGAGGGCGGACTATTAGTTCCCGGATCTTGTGCCGACATTAATCCGGGCAGTTCTAGAGATTGCCAAGTCCAAAATGGCGCCCAGGAGAGGTATTGTCATTTGACATTCTTCTACCTTCTGGTACCGTCATCAACTGTCCATTCTGTCCGCCTGTCTATACAGCGTGACAGCTTACCCACCCGGCTCTGCCGCTCGCCTCACTATTTACTGCCAAGACGGCACATGCACCACTCCTGTATCTGGACCAAGGCAGCCAGGCAGCGTACCGAGACCCTGCCCGTTCAAGAGCCCACACAGAAAGCAAAAAAATCGCCACGATGAGCAAGTACCATGCTTATCTTCGGCCAACCTTGGCATTTAGGCTGGACTCAAATCCGTTGTTCGCTAGCTCTGGTCTCTCATCTACCTCTAGAAGATAGCTTAAATCAACCGTGTCCGCCTTAACTACAACCTCTGTATGTATTACGAATGTCGGCTTACTGTTTTCTCTTTCAGATCTAGTGCAAGCCGCAGAGAAAACCTGACATGCGGCAATGAGTCACTGGGACACGATTGGTGTATACAAAGGACAGCGGGTGAGCTCAAATCAGGACATCAAAGCGCAACAAAAGAAAAAACTGACACTTGGGCCATGTCCATTACATACAGTAACAAAAAAAACTTTTGTCGATCAGTGGAGGATCAACGTGGATGATAAGGGTCCAGTAGGGGTTTGAGCGGAGCTGGAAACTGAAATGATCGAGGTTCAACGTATCATATTCGAAATAGCAAGCCAAGAACATGCAAGCCCCCTGTCCGGGATTAGCATCTATGTCTTTCCATGCAGTGGCCAAGATATTATTGGACACATTTTAGCCACGTCAGTGGGTTGGCCGCTTATGAAGCCATGGGCCGCCGAAGCTTGTGAGTACATAGTATCCGCAACTTGACGTCTTGAAGCCTCTCACATCATCTTTCACTGCAGTTTCCTTATACCATTAGGCCGTCTTGTCTTGTTATTGGATTTCACTGCAGTTTCGAACATGTCGACCGGAAACACCACTACTGTCGACACAGTCGGATGGCAAACGGGTCCAAGAGATCGTGGTACGGTGACTCTTATCTGGGGGTGCGTCACGACCATATTTGCCTGCTCGTGGACCATCCTGCATCTCAACGTACCCGCTTTGACCGACTCTGCCTGGACAAGACTTCTGCGCAAGATCAAATGGATGGCTATTACTATAGTCTTTCCCGAATTCATTTTATCCAAAGCCATCTGCGATTTACGGCTTGCACTACAAGAGCTTTGCGAGTTCGATGACTACCTACGAAGCAAAGGAGATGAACTAAAATGGACGGCTAAATACGAGGACGATAACACCGTTAGACACGATGAGTGGAACTGGAGAGTCGAATATCCGCGACATGCTAGATTGCTTTATCGACTACTCTCCCTGAAACCTCCACATGGCAATGGCGAGAAAGGGTCTTCATCACCCAATGACACGATTGGAGAAGGCGAAGAGTCAAACAACTTGAACCAGAATGAGGAAGCGAAAACACAAGGAAAAACGGAACAACAAGAACGAAAGCGAGAACAGGAGCATGGACAGGGAGAAATATACAACCCGCAAGACTCACCAGCTGGCATGAATCAGAACCCAGAAGCCTGGGCTGGTAGTCCTAGCTCAGAGGCTCGTAGCAGAGGATCATCACCATCAAACAAAAGCAGCCGCTCATCCGGGAGGTCCACTGGCTCGCCGCGTTCGCCAAAGACATCTCGGTTGGAACGAAGAACTCAGACATGGACTATTGTCCACTCTTACTTTGCCCAGATGGGTGGTCTTGTATACATCAACACAGACGAGCTAGACACTGCGCTTAGTTACATCATCCTCACAGCTTCAAAATTGACCTTAAGATACGGTTGGTTCACCTCCGACTCGCACCCTCTGGAACACCTGGTTTTGGGGAGAGAAGATATAGAGGACAAAAGTAAAGCGGATACGTTTGTGAAAAGCGTCGCTGTTCTACAGATTGCATGGCTGATAATCAACGTCATCGCCCGCGCAGCCAAGAAACTGCCTATAACACAGATTGAGATAGCGACGATCGCCTTCGCATTTATGGCAATACTTACCTACGCGATAAATTGGTGGAAGCCAAAGGATGTTTCCCGTCCCATTCGTCTGCTGCCCAGCTGTTACGGTTCATCACTGTCTAGTGACACACAAGCTACGGACTTCATGCAATCATTTATGATCCGCCTCCGACAACCTCACAAAGCTGCGAAGAACTCTGAGAATATATCAAATGTTAAGCGCGTGCCAAATGACTTGGTATGGATGGAAGGGCAGACACCCTTGTTTTACCACCTATTAAGCATCTCGTCCTTGGTCTTTGGTAGTCTGCACTGCATTGCGTGGAACTTTGAGTTTCCCACGAGGACTGAACTTCTTTGCTGGAGGGTAGCAAGCTTACTCTCAGCCGCCTTACCTGGAATGGCAATCGGGTTGAGTATGGTCATTGGTTACTTGAGGACTGATTACCTCGCACGGAAGCGCATACGCCTCTTTTTGCACAAGTTACAGCCACTTGAATCTACTAGTGAGGAATTGTGGGAGCACCTAGTGAGGCCTAAATTCAAGGAATGGGACCATGGAGTTCGAGCGGTCTTCATGGCAATGCCGAAAGACTCAAATACGGATTGGGAAATAGAACCCTCACAAGGGGATGTTGAAGGGCTGAAGACTCTGGAGGAAGGCCTACGGCGAAGCAACGCGTACTCAAACTTCAATGGGGACCTAGCGGAGTTCCATGACAAATGGCGACATAGACAGAGCGAAGAAGTTCACGATCTCGAATTTGGAAAACGTTGGCTCCTTATTTGCGGTTGGATGAGGCTCTTCTATGGGGGTTGTAACGACAGAGGCGACTTTCGAGGATTCTGGCGCGGATATGAGGGCTTTGTTGAAAGGAAGCTTGGTATCCCACCTGAAAAACGGTCTGAAACTTCATGCCTCGATACGATAATGAAGGCATACGCAGAGGCCGATGCCGAGGGCGACAAATTGGAGGCAAGGCTCGATCTCGCAATGAAAATGGTGGACGCACTAAACGGATGTGGTGGAATAATCTATATAGCTTGCCGGCTGATGACTATCGTGCTCCTTTTTACCTGCTTAAGGGCTGCACCGGCCGGTGTTTACCAAGTGGTTCCATGGACGACATTTATTCCAGGTATATCTTAGCGCTCATCTTGAATACAAACCTTCCAATTCCTAGTTCAACACGAAGCTTAACAGGCTACGGTAGAAGTGAAATTGAGAGATACTCTCAAGTTGTGAAAGGTATGGCTCGATGGGATCTCGGAATCTAGGTAGATATGGCCGTATGTGATGACCCGAGTGGTGGCTGAGCACTATCAAGGTCAGGTTCCGATCAAATCCCCTCGAATCTAGAAGCCCGCGAGGTTGGAGTAATTGGTAACAAGAACGCGAGTCGTAGTGGGTAGTTTGGAAAGATACTGCAATTCTATTGTCAGTACGGCAAGAGCAAGTCAAAGCTTGAAAGATGGTAGTGTTCATGCTTAGGCTCATGTAGTTCTACACAGGTCAGATCCCCTGTTCAGCTGACGGTCAGCATTCCTTCTGGCCGTATCAAAGAGCACATAGTAACTGTTCAATGTTATCGATGTCAAGTTCATGAGGGATGCAAGAAAAGAGGCTATGTCAATTTAATAGCGTGGGCAAAGCTATCCAGGACGTCTGGGCGGTCCAACGGGGATACAAACATGAACGAGATACGTTCCAAAATTCCAAGACTTGATAGTACACAAAAGAAAGATTCCTGACAGATATCCTCCGCCAATATCAAGACACTCGATCCGCCCGTCAGTCAGTAAAACAATAAAAAGTTCAGCATGCCCACATCATTTCCAAATATCATTCCAACGATAGCGTTCGTCCAGTGCAAAATCTCAGTGGCTTCTTCTCGATGAAGGTGTGTTCTCTAGGTTGAGTAACAACACAGCGCCGTCCGCGAGGGGATCGTCTAGGCCAAGCCATGCAGTTGATCGTACTCGTTCTTGAGATCCGGGGACCAAAGCTCAAGGTCGATGTCATCCTCCCAGGTAAAGTCCTTCTTGGGATACCCTTCCCAATGGATTTTGTACTCCATAGTTCCGGCACTTCGGTTACGACGGTGGCCGAGAACAGCGAATACATGCCATTTATCAAAACCCGTCGCATGGGCCCGACCTCCATTGAACGATCGCTAATAGTTGTAAAGAAGGCGGGGGGTTGTCTCCTGGATTCGACGCTCGGGCATGCTGATGCGCAGACCTCCGGCGAGACGGAGCTCAAGACGGAGGGTGTAGTCGGGCTCCAGTTGAAAACTAAGGATGCTGATGGGCTTGAGAGTAGCTGTGAAAGGTCAGCGAGAACTGGGAGAGGAAGAAGGGTTGTGTTCTACTTACCGGGAACCAGGTTAGCCTTGTAGGCCTCTGTGACTAGTTAGCTTGGTTCGAGTCAGAGAAGGAAGAGGGTGCTTACCAAGAGAGATGTTAGACATGATGGGTAGGTCTGGGTAGTCAAGTTCGTAGATAGCTTTAAAGGTAGGAAGATGTCGAGACTGAGATGGGGTCGCTGAGATAGAGGTGAGCGTGCGGCGACTGTCCAAGTGCTGGAGGGAAAGTCGACGTGGGATCAGGGAAGAGGATAGTGGTAGCAACAAGAGCTTGGGGATCAAGAGGGGATAATGCAAAACTGCGAAGACCAAGAAGAAGATGAAAAGATGAGGTAGGGGATAGAGAGGACCTCTAGGGGATGATGTGAGTTGCTGGGCAGAAGGCTGATGAGGTGGAAAGACAAGATCAACAGAGTTGAGATATAGGACAATGATCGTTGTTGCAGTTGCCAAACTCGATTATCATGCAAAAGTGGGAGTCGATGATGATGAAGAAGGGAAAGAAAAGAATAAGGGAACAGAAAACGCGTTCGAGTAGTTATAGCGCGAACGCGAGTATGTTCGTTTGCAACAGTGCCAGTAGCATCCTGACGTAGTCCTGCTCCTAAGCTGTCACTGCTCGAGACAAAATGAGTCGCCTTGTGCTGCACTTGGCTTATTTCCTTTTAGCTGCATAATCCTTAGAGGAGAATCGTTGTGTCCCCCACCTGTTTTCCCTGCCCATTCTCTGCTTCTTTCTCCCCCTCCTCTCTTTTCCTTTCTCTGCAGTCCTCCCTCAGCACAACCACACAGCTCATCTTTGAAAATCGACTCATCTTTGAAAATCGACTCATCTTTGAAAATCGACTCATCTTTGAAAACCAACTCATCATGCCTTTCAAGCCCTACAAGGCTTTCAAGCCCAAGCTTGAAACTATCGTCGAGGTAGACGAAGAAACCCCTTCCCCCCCTGGCACCATCTGGCGTGTTTATTGTCCCCTGTGCTGCCCGATCTGCATCCGCAACCGCACTTGCAAGACTGTTCTGCGCGAGCGGGCGAAGGCTAAGAGAGCTGCGAAGCTCAAGGCCAAGGCCGAGGCCAAGCTCAAACCCAAGATCAAGGTCAAGGCCAAGGGTGTTGACGTCCCCAAGGCTGGTCACCCTGGCGAATCCTGCGGAAAGGTTTGGGAGGATGGCACCGGACACTACACCATGAAGCTTTGGGACGGTCACGATCATCCAGGCAAGGCCGGAAATGTCTGGTATTTCAAGGGACTCAGTGGTCCAGAGATCGCGCTTTTCGAGAACATCTACGCCGCCGGCCTCCCTGAGTTCACCGACGAGGACCGAGCTAAGCTCAACGACAACGCCATGGGATGGTAAGCCGTTTACTTCTTTTAAGAAGAAGACTTTGCTGACCGTGAACTCGCAGGTTTGACGAGCAGCTGGATCGCGTGCTGAACAACGAGGATCCGGAGACCTTCGAGGACGAAGTTGCCCGTCTCGAATCTATCGAAATCGACTGAGTTATCCGCCAACTCTCGTATGGCGACATGGAAGACTACTTTTTCGGCCATGAGTAACGTCACGTCGGTGGTCAAGTAAGTCGCGCCTAGTCACAATACCGCTTTACTTTGGTACTAACTGTGCCCTAGATCGGTTACGACTACGGACTAAGATCAAGGAGTAACAGTGATGGAGAAAGTAATGAGCAGGGCATCAAGGGAATCGAGAGTATAGAGAGTGACTCTATCCACTGTCTCACTGGGAAGTAGTGTTGAGTTGCGAATGTCCCAATTAGCCCCGAAAAGACTCCTTGATCTTTATGATTTAACTTGACCACCGTTTCACGGAGTGAATACTGACCTTTTATCCAAACCCCTGAGTGGCGGCAACTTCGTTCCTCCTACCGCTTGCTCTTCCGCTACAACTATCGCTTCCACTGTGAAGCCCACTGAGTGTGATTTTACCGAGGACAAGCCAGCTGGCGAGCTCAAGCCCGAGCCTACTAGTGAGGTTAAACGGAACAAGTGATCCTTCATGGCGGACAGAAGAACACGCGAACGGGCGCCGATGATGGCTGAACTTCACAGTCACTAAGGGGAACTTGCTGCTGTGCTTTGGAACAAACATCATTGCATTAATCGTCGAACATGTGCTAACTATTGCTATAGTCCTTTCCTAGTCAAACCAAGTTTCATCAAACTCCACATCCAAGACCTCGACTTCCCGCCGTTACTCCTTCCGAATAGACCGCGAGTCGCGCTACCAGACGAACTTCCTCCGCTGCCATCCCAATGACCAAGAACATGCTCAAGCAAAGTCGAGTTACCGACCGCGCCCCCAAAGATATTCACAAGCGAGCCCTGATCAGCATCCAACAACCCCCCAACGACATCCCCAAGCAAAGAGATCACAGGCACAGTGAAGCGGATGTGCTTCTTATTCAAGACCCCCTCGACATACTTGATATGCTCTCCGTTCGCCATGGTGGAGTTACCCGTTGCGTTGAACTCGATATAGCCTTGACTCAGCGACCCCTTCTGGCTGTCAAGGATCTCTGAGAGATTGGGTACTAGCTCGTCGAAGAAGAAATTACCTTCGAAAGGAACTGTGTTGTTTCCCGGCCAGAGTTGAAGATCGTACAAGTTAATGAGACCGAGTCTTGTTTCGCCGGACATGACGTTGAAAGTCAAGTTGCCGAGACCAAGACGAAGGACGCCGGAGTTGGGGATGTTCAGGTTGCCTTTCATGTTGTACTTGGACGTGCGGTTGGACTGCAGATCAAAGGTCAAGTCAATGAGACCGAAGCCATCGAGATAGGTGAGTGATGGAATCTCAATTGTCTTGTCTAATGAGCGGTGGTACTTTAGCGCCCCTAGATGGATTTCCGGCTTCCCTTCCAACGACAACTCAACCTTCGGCTTGTCGAAGAACTCGTTGAACCAGAGCAGAAGTTCAGTGTGGTTTGTCACCTTCATCGTCTGGTTGACAACTGTGACACCCGTCTTGTGGTTGAGATGAAGATCCGGTAGCTTCAGCATGAGGAACGAGGACATTGGGTGAGTCTCTTTGTTGTACAGATACAAGTCGACGGGCTTGAGATTGGCCGCCAACGGCGTGTCCAGCGATGTGATGATACTCATGTTGACTTCATCCGGTGAGATTACTTGCAGCGCGCCGCCTTCAATAGGTAGTTTCTGGCTGTTGAGGATGTTTTGGACAATTGCTGGAATGATGACCGTGAAGCTAATGGATCAGTTAGAAAGGGCTACGAACGACCGAGACGGACGACTTACAGCAATGGAAGCAAGATGGCGAGAAGGATGACGATACCGAGAAGATACCACCACTTGAACTTGATGAGATGGGCCTTCACCTTCTGCCATTTCGTCGGTCCTGCAGCGGCTTTCTCATCGCGAATATGGTCTTCAGAAGGCGCATTGTCGCTCTGAGCGTCTTGCGCTGGGGCATCAGCTGGAATGGCCTTATCATTCGACTCGGGCGCAGCGCCTGCCATACGATCTTCCGTTGAAGCCATTTCGAAATACAGAGGTACTCAGCGACAGCAGCGAAGCGAGCAACTATCACCAAAGACCCAAAGATAAGGGGAACAGCCTAGCCCAACTGCAACGGCCGAGCAAAAGGTTATACAAGGGTCAATACGCTAGCGAATCTACAACAGGGCACATCCCAGTGTCTGAGCGGCAACCAAATAGTGATCTTCAGCGGGGTCAAGGCGCTAGCGGATCAATACGAGTTGATCCTTGGCGGAATCTGATAAATGATGGGCGGAACTATGACAGAAGCAATGGGGCACATGACCATGTTGTTCTTCCCCTCACTTTCTTCTTTGGTGAAGAAGCTTAAGTGTATGCAGATTTGGGTGTGTACTCTTATAGTCTAGTTTGCGATTGATTTCCAAAGAATGGCAGCTGGATTGAATTGACTTGCATTTTGAATGACGTCGGTTAGCTCGCTTGGCTCGCGTCTTCAACGGCTGGGATCAACGGCGCATGGCTTGTCAGGGCACACAGTGCGCGATAACTCGGTAATTTCTCGCCAAGGTTAGCGGACAGGCTTAGGCTCACGCGCGGTCTTGAACGCTTACAGGGTTCCATGGAGTGCTCGAGCACAAAAGCAAGAAACGAGTCTGGACCGCCAACGGACAAGGACCTGTACAAGGAATTGTTACGACGTCGACAAAGCAAAGCGATTGGCATGGGATCATGAACACGATGTCGAACAATTGCCCGAGATCATTGTGTCTCTGTTGGGACAATTGTGTTCACCTTGGAATTCGCAGAGACACGCCAACAGTTGAACATCACGAATTGAACACGCGTTGAACAGTACGACAGCTCATGAAGTATTCTTCCAAATTTTATTACTGGGTATCGTATACATAGAACATACCAAAACATTAATTCCATAACAATTACAAGTCATTACCCATCGCGCATCATTACGTCCGACCCATAAGCTCCTTCAAAATAGCATGTACCAAATCCGCAACAGTAGCAACAAGCTAGAATAATGTTAGCAAAATGGCAATACCAAACAAACTGATGTACTTACCGGTGTCGCATCTCCAATGAGTTCCGATACTTGATTCACAAAAGTCTTGCTAAGCAAATTCTCCGCATTGCCTACAAGCGATAACAAGCCCTTGACGGTCTTGGGTGTGAGGAACGGCATGAGCTGGTCGATTATGCCCTTGATGTCAATCTTCCTCAGTGCATTGAGCAAAGGCTTGATCGCGTCGACGAGGCCAGAAAGGTCTAGGCCGTCGAGCTCTTCCAGGATCGGCTCGATGATCTCGAAGAGGCTCTCTAGATCGACCTTATTCAGGACTTCGATCAGTGGTACCGCGCCTGAGATGAGGGTGTGGGTTTGGTTGACGAATTTATCGCTGAGGAGATCTCCCGCGTTATCAACTAAACCGACAATTCCCTTGACAGACTTGGGCGTTAACAAAGGTTTGATTGCTTCCAGCAAACCTTCGATGTCAATGTCATCCAGTGAATCAAGCAGTGGCATGATCTTGCCAATCAGTTTAGCGAGATCAATCTTCGACAGCGCATTAAGAAGAGGCTTAACCTTCTTGATCAAATCGCCAAAGTCAATCTCGCCCAGTGCTTCGAGAAGAGGCGAGAGCTGCTTGATGAGCTTCTTGAGATCGATGTCGCCCAGAGCCGACACTAAAGGTACAGCATCACCGATCAGGGTCTGCGTTTGGTTGACGAACTTGGGCGTGAGCAGATCTTCTGCATTACCGAGAAGACCAATGATACCCTTAATACCCTTTGGTGAAAGTAAAGGTGCAACAGCGTCGAGTAGACCCTTGATGTCGACATCGGCAATCTCATCGAGCAATGGCGCGAGTTTCTTGATGAGTTTACCAAGATCGATCTTGCCAAGTTCCTTCAGCAGAGGCGATACTTGATCAATGAGATCAGGAAGATCCGCTTCGCTTAGCGAGGAGATCAGAGGCACAGCGCCAGCGATGAGTGTCTGGGTCTCGTTGACGAACTTACTCGTCAACAAGTCCTCTGCGTTACCCAGTAGTCCCACGATGCCCTTGACAGAGTCCTTCGTAAGCAACGGTGCCACGGCGCTGAGGAGACCTTCGAGATCCAGCTTGCCGAGCATCTTGAGAAGTGGACCAACTTGATCCAACAGGTCCTCAAGATCCAACTTGGAAAGGCTGGTGAGTAGTGGTGAAGCCTTGGAGATGAGACCCTTTGTTTGGGATACAAAGTCCTTGGTAAGAAGATCCTCGGCATTGTCAAGTAACCCAACAATACCCTTGATAGACTCCTTGGTGAGGAGAGGCTGAACAGCGGCGAGGATCTCATCAAGCTTCAATTTGCCGACTTGCTTCAGCAGGGGACCCACTTGATCAAGCAAGCCCTTCAGATCAGCCTTGTCCAAGCTGCTCAGCAAAGGAGCAGCCTTGGCGATCAACAGTTTCGTCTGCGAAACGAAGTCCTTGGTAAGAAGGTTCTCCGCATTGTTGAGCAGACCAATGATGCCGTTGATGGAATTCTTCGTAAGCAGAGGTCGTACTGCGCTGAGAATATCCTCAAGCTTCAGCTTGCCAACCTCCTTCAGAAGAGGTCCGACTTGATCAAGTAGACCCTTGATATCGGCGTCATCCAGACTGTCAAGTAGAGGAGATGCCTTGGAAATGAGAGTCTTAGTCTGAGACACGAAATCCTTCGTGAGCAAGTTCTCGGCGTTACCAAGGAGACCAACCAGGCCCTTGATAGAGTCTTTGGTGAGAAGTGGCGCAAGCGCGTCGATGACACTCTTGAGATCGATCTTGCCCAGGCTAGTGAGAAGAGGACTGGCGTTGGAAATGAGCTTTTTGGTGTCGGAGACAAAGTCCTTTGTCAAGAGGTCCTCAGCGTTGCCCAAGAGACCAATGATTCCCTTCACAGAGTCCTTGGTTAACAGAGGTCGTAATGAGTCGAGAACACCTGCAAGGTCGATCTTTCCAAGGCTGTTGATGAGGGGACCAGCGCTTTGGAGGAGGGTCTTGATGTTCTTAACCGTCTCCTTAGAGAGCAGATCTTCAGCGTTGTTGAGTAATCCCACTAGACCTTGAATGGCATCCTTCTTGAGAAGTGGACTCAATGCATCAAGAATGCCCTTGATATCAAGGTCGCCCAGCTTGTCAATTAGAGGAGACGCTTGCTTGAGTAGAACCTTGATACTCTTGACCGTCTCTTTCGACAACAGGTCCTCGGCATTTCCAAGCAGATCCACTAAGCCTTGAATGGCCTCCTTCTTGAGAAGTGGGCTGAGAGCATCCAACAAGCCCTTGATATCAAGATCTGCTAGCTTGTCGATCAACGGCGACGCTTGCTTAAGTAGAACCTTGATGCTCTTGACAGTGTCCTTGGACAGAAGGTCCTCGGCATTGCCAAGAAGCGCTACAAGGCCTTGAATAGCTTCCTTCTTCAAAATGGGACTTAAGGCATCGAGTATGCCCTTGAGATCAAGATCACCGAGCTTGTCAATTAGTGGCGACGCTTGTTTAAGTAGAACCTTGATGGCCTTGACAGTGTCCTTGGATAACAAGTCCTCAGCGTTGTTCAACAGTTGAACAAGACCCTGAATAGCTTCCTTCTTCAGGATCGGGCTCAAGGCATCTAGGACACCCTTGAGATCAACATCAGACAATTTCTCAATCAGCGGCGATGCTTCAGTGAGGAGTGTCTTGATACTCTTGACGGTTTCCTTGGTCAAAAGGTCTTCTGCATTATTCAGCAGTCCGACAAGACCTTGAATAGCATCCTTCTTAAGAATAGGGCTCAGAGCGTCGAGAACACCCTTCAGGTCAACATCGTCAAGCTTAGCGATCAAAGGTGACGCAGCGCCAATAAGATCTTGCGTCTGATCGACAAACTTGGGCGTCAAAAGACTTTCCGCGTTCTTCAACAGACTCAAGATACCCTTGATGGAATCATCCTTGAGAAGCGGCTGCAGCGCTTTCAAGACTTCTTCAAGGTTGAGTTTGGTAAGTTGCTTGAGAAGAGGTGCGATGTCCTTGATGATGGGGCTGACTTCACCGAGAAGATCCTGGATCTCATGAACAGTCTTGGCTGTCAAGAGATCGCCAGCGTTCTTAAGAAGAGTAACAATGCCCTGGATAGACTCCTTCTTGAGAAGAGGGTCCAGCGCTGTGAGAATGCCCTCGATATCGAGCTTGGTGAGTTTCTTGAGCAGAGGAGCGACCTCGTCGAGGACAGGCGCGACGTCACCAATAAGGCCCTTGGTCTGTTTGACGAATTCTGGTGTAAGGAGTGTTGCACCGTTGTTGAGAAGACCATTGATGTTCTTGAGATTGTCGTCTGTGAGGAGTTTGAGAACCTTGGATACAATGCCAGCGATGTCGACGCCTTGGATCTCTTTCACGAGATCTTTCAGGTTGAGTTCGCCGACGAGGTCGAGAAGCGGTCCGGCCTTGGCGAGGAGGTTTCTGACTTGGTTTGGCGCGGGTGGCTTGAGTGTCGCGGCGAGATACACCATGGCATCATGGAAGGCTTGGAGAAACTCGGGCGACAGGAGATCGCCAAGAGCTTTGAAGAGGTCTTTTACATCTCCAAGAGCACCAGTGAGACCCTTGAGACCATCACCCAGATCCCCAAGACCATCTAGCCCAGGAATAGCAGCGATTCTGGAGCTGCCGTCATCTGAATCATCATCCGAGCCCCCAGACTTTGACCCAGCCTTAGCCGTGCCATTCTGCCGTCTAATAAGAACAGGCGCCCTAGGAATCGCATTGCTCTTGAGCAAAGTATTCAACTCCTTGAGCGCATCCGTAAGTTCGGACCTGGGAACAAGCGCAAGATTATGCTTCTCCAAAAGCTGAACCAGTTCACCAGAAAGCTCAGGTGAAGACACGGTCCTAGCAGAGACAAAGCTGAACGGCAGGAGAGTGAGGAAGAGCTTTGAGAACCTCATTGTCGCTGTTACCCTCAGACAGAAACAAAAAAGATTGAGTTCAGCGCCGGTTCTCGCGCACAGGTTAAGAAAACGGTTTCTCGCTAAGGCTGTTGGTACTTTTTATCTCCTATTGACAGCTTTTATCGCAGCCACTCATCACACACGCATTTTGCTTGTTTGGGTTGTACAGTATGAGTTCGTTAGCCGCGGCTGGGAAATTGAGCTTTGTCGATCATACCCTGTTTTGAGGGGTGAGGCACAGAGGACTACCCCTGCATCTCGCAAACCATTGCGCTTTGGGCACCGGAAGAGGTTGCATCAGTGACATGGAGGCCCTGCTAACTCGGCATATCCCGTGAACAGTTATTACTGACTAGACTGTGGACGACGGTCGAATGCGTGATGGTCACGGTGATGTGCGCCACTTGTCAATGCGCTGTGGGACATTGAGTAGGGACACTAACGATGGATGGACTAGAAGGTTTACAGGGGTCAAGGTTCTGACAATGGGTTACTCGGCAGTCACCAAGATCAACAGGTTTAGAGGAAGAAAAGACGTTCAATTGATCAGCTATCGTACGAGTGGCTGTTTCAAACTAATTATCGCGCTGCCTTGAAATCAACACCTCCAGCCCTATTAACAACCCCAGCCCGATGGTAATACGTGCTAGATCTAACATACGGATCAAGCTTCCAGTAATTGAGCTGAAGCAATTGAGCCAACTCATCGCGTCTTGCGCCCACCTCTGCATCACCCCCTGTAGCAATCCATTCTGTAGTCAATTGAGTGAATTGGTCAATCAAGTCTTGTCGCTCAAGCTGTATCTTGGTCTTCTTCTCCTCTGACTGCATGCGCTCGTTTTCACCGGGCACTGGGTCGACGTATTTGTACTCCCAAGGGTCTTCACCGCCGTACGACTTTTGCAGATTGCTCTTGGGGATGAACTTGAGGAGACCCTTTGTGCCGTTTGTAAAGTGGATTTTAGATGCGACGACTGGATCTAGCCAGTGCTTGATGACGGTCCAGACGCCTAGTGAAGAGGTTAGAAATGGTCAAGGAGTAGAGAATAAAGGATGCTTACCCCAGAATACGAATGGCGCGTTATGAACAAGAACAACACCCAAAGTCTCGGGATATCTCGTCTCCAGAACATCAATCAGAAACTTGATGACATGAAAGTCCATGTTCCGAAGGCCAAAGCTGGTGAGATCAAAGATGAGGCAGACCTTATCCTTAGGCTCTCGCGCCATCATCCTGAGTGTCTCAATATTATGCAAGACATACGTCTCCATAGCTTCGGCGGTTTGCTTGTGAGGGTCATGGTATCGGACCCTGATGACATATACCGGATGGTCGTCCTTGTCCGTGCCTCTGACATAGCTCTTCCCAGAGCGATACTGCGCCATGAAAGCTTGATCATCAGACGTGAGATCCGTCCTGAGACCGACTGCTTCACCGCCGGCGATAATGGTCTTTTGAACTTGTCGCTCCTCGCGCCAATTGATGGAGGAGACGAACATCTCAACGGCTTTAACGACGTCGAAGTCTCTAGCGCGGAGGAAGCGAAGAATAGTGGTGTCGGGATGATCAGCCAGGAAGGTCTCCCAGAGGTTATGGCTGAAGTGCTCTGGCGACTTGTTGTTCAAGTGGTGCAGGAAATCACCGGTCTTCTCTGGGGCATCGTGAGAAACCTGATCACCGGAGAGGCGAAACAGATGAACCCAAGCTTCCTGCAGACTGCGCTTCTGCTCAACGGTGAGGTTACCGCGGGTGCCTGGCTCAGAAGATGTCGACATGTTGAGATTGAGTGTACTGACAGATGAGAATGATGTGTTTCGAAAGCAAGTCAAGACTTTGTCCATAAAAGTGCTGTGCTCTTGAGGGTGCTGGCGATAGCTGATCTCCAGTTATTTGAGCTCCATCGCGGTGTCTCAAATCACAGCCACTAATCTCTGGTGTTTCTTTTTCTGCCGATCTTGGTCGACGTCGTCAACAGGTCGGAAAGTGGTCCTGAATTGGGAAAGGGGCCAAAGCGCAGCGCAGCGCATCGCGAGCATGCACCGCTCGGGGGCTAATGCACCCCGCACTTTGACAAACAAGTCAAGTATCAGCTATTTCGCATTCACATGATAGATCTGCGATTGTGGGGGAAGCCGAGATGCATGGTATGAAGGCGGTTAGATCGAGATGTCAGTGACTGACTTGATCAGGTGCAATGATGATCTTGGGAAAGCAGTGTCTGGGGCTTGGGTGCCCAACGGGCCGACATTTTTCCTTCCAACGCCGACAACTCCCCAATCCCTCACAGCACCATATTCCTCTTTTGCTTCTAGGGATGTGTGGCACAGGTTC
>JABKKP010000269.1:0-53762 GCA_013624355.1 Fusarium caatingaense
TTTTTATACTTATTATTAAAGTTCTTGTATCTTTATAATAGTTCTTATAAAGATTAGATAATATATATTTAGTACTTTATATAAAGATACTATTTAAATATTAATTTTAGTAAGATTTACTAAATAATATAATAGATACAGAGGTTATATAATAGAAAAGATTACTTAGCTAAGCTAGTTAAGAAAGATAATATAAGTAGAAAAGAATTAGTTAGTAGATAAAATAGTAAAGACTATATATAGCTAAAAGAAATTATACTTTTTACTTATTTAAACCTCTTAATTTATAATATATAATATATAAATTAATTAACTATTTATATATATATTTACTATTATTAAGTTTATTATTAATTAAGTACTATTTACTAGTAAACTTAGTTACTTGATTAAAATCTTATATATTATATTACTAGGTAGTACTAGTATTTTAATTATATATTATCTTTTCCTTTAAAATAAGTCTTTAGACCCAGAGCTTAGTAAGTATTAGGTAAACTATATATAGTTACTATTATGCTAATTTATTAATTTTCTCTAAGAAACCTGTTTCTTAGAAAAGCTTAAACAGATATCGTTCTAGATTTAAGCTATATTATTATATAGCTGTCACGTATCTATTAAACAATCGAAGGCGTGGCTAGCCAGCTCTAGACTACAGGTTAGGCTCTGGGAAGCCCGAGTAGGTAGAAATCTATCCGTAGCTATATTTAAAACGGCCCTGGGGTTAGTTCGGGTAACCCGGCGGGACTGCATGATTTCTCAACGCATAATTGGGAGAAATTTGCGGGTCAATGCTTTATTTCAGGGAGATATACCGGTGGGGACCTCGTATTCATTCTAGAAGTGGGGTAGAAAGAACGGGACTCAATTTGATAGCATGATCCTGGGCATGAATGTGTTCAGAGCCTTGTTTTTCCTTCAATTAGCACCTCGGCATTTGTCCCTAGGTGGGTAATAGCAGGACTATCATTGAGGCTGAGGCTGCTAAAATAACACAAGTACATGTGCCTGCCGAAGTCGGTGCATAGTGATCGGGGTATTTTGTCTCTCAAGCTTCTGGACTCTAACGGTCCCCTTTAATCGACCGTTAGATTGGGTCCCGGGATCCATCACGAGGTCAATGCCAAGGGTGATCCCAGGCTATGACGATGCAACACAATGACGATGCAACGTGAAGTCAAGCAAGGGAGGCAAATCTACATATAAGATGATCCTTCAGATCTTCCCATCCTACTTCATCTCACTCATCATTCACTCGCTCATCTACAACTTTAATCTCAACCACTTCCAACACACAAACCAACACCCGCCATCATGCAGATCAAGGCTCTTCTCCTCACTCCCCTCGTCGCCGCCGGCGTCGTCTCCGCCGCCCCCAAGGCCACCACCCCCAAGATCACCAACTTCAACGCCCTCGCCCTCCGCTCCGCCTCTCCCGTCCACTTCAACTACATCCAGGCTTCCAAGGAGTCTTTCGCTCTGAAGCTCAAGGACCAGGGCGCCAGCTGCTACGACCAGAAGAAGCACAACGACGTCACCTTCACCCTCGACGGCGATGAGCTCTGGCTCTACTCCATCGGCAACCCTCGCCAGCAGGCCTACGTCGATTTCTCCGGCATGGGTCAGGGCAAGTTCGGTTACACCACTGGCGCCCAGCCCATGCCCCGTAACGGTCAGCGCGGCGGCTGGGAGATCTCCAAGGACGGTATCCTTACCAACGGCGGCTCCAACTTTGTTGCCTGCCCCAACAGCAAGAACCTTGAGAAGGCTTCTTGGTCTGTCTGGGTTTACAACTCCATCGACAACCCCGGTGGCAACAAGAACTGTGTTCCCTTCACCGTCAAGGCTGCTCCTGTTAAGAAGCCTGTTGCCTGCTCGTACTCTGCCATCCAGCCTGGCGAGTAAACTCGACTTTATGATGGAATGTTTCTAGTATATATTTTGCATAGCATTGAATGAGAATCATCTAGTATTATATTGACATACTATACATTATAATAAACATTACGCTACTGTTTATCCCACCACAAGCTAAACTCTCAATCTCAACTGTGATACACCTATCTCCAAGTCCTTGTCCCCTCGGGTATCAATTCTATCTCATAGGCTAAACTACCAGCCCTACGATATGTATTCTTTGTTTGAAGATAACCTCATTGGCTCCACGGGGCGAGGCTTCGGACGCTCAGGTGTGTTTGTCACTTTGAATCACGAGTAGCACAGTCGCTGTATTGTACAAATTATATAAGGGACAAATTGTAAGAAGGTAAAATTTGCCTTGGCAAGATCAATTCCGTATCTCCGTGTTTCTCCAAAGCGCTCAAATTAGCGCAACGGCGTCAATGCACATCACAATTTCCACCAGATCCTTACAGACGTTTCACAGTGGATCCTCTACCCCGAAGTCTGCCTTGCCCCCAAAAGCCTCCATCCTGCAATTAATCCTTCGTCCGTTTCAACTTGAAAGCTTGTACAGCATAAGCATTCAGATAGACTCATAACAGTTGGATGCAATTGGACGAGATGCAGATCTGTTGAGGCGCAGACGAAATCCTTCGATCCAGAAACAAGCTTATCTAAATTAGAGTACAACGCGAAAACGTTCTGATTGGTTGTGGCGGTCTCTCTTGGAACGAGCTGAACCCACGCGTGATACGCATATGCAGAGTGAGGTAATCTAGAGATGATTTGAGTCGTGATGATTTGTTGATTTGTGAATCCTTCTTGGATAGTGCATCCTTCTGTATTCCTTCTCACTATGGTCGTGGCTGTGATGATGGCTGGCGGTTTCATGACATCGTGAGTACAGAAAGAGGGAAAGCCTCTGGCGTTGAGATAGAGTCAGAATAGTCTTTAATAGGCTGTCTGTTCCGTCAATAAACTCTTTTTCATCTCCTCATCAACAGCTTCTTCTCAATCCCCTCACTTGAACACCCTCTTGAACCAATTCTCTAACCTCTACAACTACAAAATGCACGGTCTCACAGCCATAACCCTCCTCGCCGGCGCTCTCAGCGTCGAAGCATCTCCCCTCCAACACGCCAAGCGCGTTCTCATGGGCCGTCTTGACGATGGCGCCCACGAGATTGAACACAAGTTCCAACCCCTCACCGACTTTGACACCGATGGCTGCTACTACACTTCCGCCATCGACAAAGACGGCAACACCAATCGCGGTCTCAGCCAGAAGGATGTCTACTTCAAGGGCCTTGCAGCTGATTGCCGTGATCAAAACCGCCTTGAGAATAACAATGTTTACTCTCGACGTCGCTGTAACAATGGTTGGTGCGCTATCATGTATGAGTATTACTTTGAGAAGGACCAGATTGTGTAAGTATCCCACGCCAATAACATGAGATCAGCAGCTAATATTTGACTAGCTGGGGCACTATCGGTGGAGGCAAAGGCAACGGCCACACCCACGACTGGGAAAACATCGTAGTATTCGTCCAAGGCGAAGACGTCAAGCGCGTCGCCCCCTCCTGCCACGGCGACTACGAGAACGCCACCAACGAACCCCGTCTCGACGGCCAGCGCGCCAAGGTCGTCTACCACAAAGACGGTGGCGAAACTCACTGCTGGCGCATGGCCAATGAGGGAGACGATGCTGTCGAGAACTACACTGGTCAGTGGTTCATTGGTAACCTTGTCGGCTGGGATAACTGGCCTGTTGTCAACGGTCGATCTTTGAGGGATTATCTGTTTGATGCGTGGAATGGTGGTGTTGGACCTAAGTTCTGGGATGCTGAGAATAAGTTTACTGATAACTTGAGGAAGGCTGCTGGTGATGGTGTTCCTGGTTTTGATCCTGCTGTTGATGAGTAGGGGACGCGCTTCGAGGGTTAAAGTGTGTGTTATTCTTCTTGTACTTCCTGGTAAAGACTTTAGGTTTTGTGTTTGTTACTATAGAATATTGATTCGTTTATGCAATTCCGACTATTCTCACTCAAACTTTCCTCGAGCTTACAAGATATGCTCAATTGTACGTTTTCTGAACAGCCTCCTTCTCCCGGACAAGAAACTCCCTATAAGTACCCATCGGAATCCCCCAAGTCTTGACTTTCTCAGCATCAACATGCTTCACTCCATCCCGCAAAAATAACGATGCTCCAATAAACGGATTCTTATCCATGTCCTGCGCGATCTGTTCCTCCGTGTAGAAAGAAGCTGTCATCTCACGCCCCACAGCCTGAGATAAAGCTCCCATCACCTCAACAGCCGTCAATCGTTCTCCAACAAGATCTATCCCATGACCATGAAATTTTGTAGGGTCGCGCAAAGCAGCGACAGCAAACTTGGCAATGTCTTCGGGGTCGACCAAGTTGAGCTGAGTATCGGGTTTTAAGGCTGTCAACCAAGTGTTGTTCTCAAATAAGTCGCGGTAGAAGAGGGCCTTGGGTGCAAGTAAATTGGTCATGATGAAGCCGGGTCGGAGGATAGTCCAATGCTCAAAACCAGCGCGCTTGACAAGACCCTCAATGACATTCTTGACAAAAAGACTCCGTGGAAGAAGATGCTTGGGTGAAAGAAGAGTGCGTTTCTCAGGAGCATCAGTGCTAATGGAGCTTGAGTAGACAACATCAGACACGCCTTTCTGCTTAGCAAGAGACAAGATGTTCTGAGCCCAAACTCGCTCATCGTCCAAATCGGTGTAGTTGGGTGCGAGAACCAAGAATAACTTATCGCAGCCCTCAAGACCAGCTGCGAGGGCATCTTGGTCATTCCAATCTCCAGAATTCAGAATGACACCAATGTTGGTCAAGACTTGAGCCTGTGCTGATTGTATGTTTCGCACTGTTGCTCGGACTGTCCAGTTCAATTGGCGAAGTTGGCGACAAACTGCTGAGCCCTGGGTGCCAGTTGCAGCGACGATGTGAACAGTTGGAAGAGGCATATTGGAGAATATAGATAGTATAGTACTGATGAGATTATACTAATTCTGGTAACTGAATCATCTATCCTTTATACCTTCAGTCTTGCGCTGTTCAACTGCGCTGTTGGTGATGACTAAGGCGGAATTCCGCTGAATAGTGGACCTTGCGCCGTAATTCTGCGCTGCGCTAATCCGCTTCTCCAATTTCCTCTTTGCTTATTCCCTCGAGCCATGGCATCTCTTACTGCATCGGAGCGCGATGACCCTCCTTTACGTCGCAAGTCATGCGAAGCTTGCAAGAAGTCTCGGAGGCGATGTGACCAGGCGCGTCCGACTTGTCAGCGTTGTTCTCAGCGGAGGATTGAATGTCGGTATCCCCAGGCGCGAGCACGTACTTGTACCCCTGCTTCAGCACCTGTAGCTGAGGATACTGGTCTTGGCTCTTTTGACACTTCCTGTCTTGATATGCTTAATGATATCTTGCCTACCGATGACTTTACGGAACCATTGTATCAAGAGTCATTAAGTATTGAGTCACTGCCCAATCTTAGCACTGATGGTAGCCCATCATCATTCGGTCATGACTCCCGCTTGTCGTTAACAGCTCATGATGCGCTGAAGACATCACAACTTGTCGCTGCGCCTCAAGTTGGGAGGGTTCTTACCTCTCGACTTCAATATGCTATGGATAAAATCATGAACGCGCCTTCTCAAATGGTTTCAATGAATCGAATGCCATGGTGTCATGCCCATCTTTATGACGAAGGCATGCCAAGATCAATGCAGCGTATGTCCATTTTCCATCAGTGGTTTTCTCGCTCACACGAGACAGATGCTGTCTCATCGGCTGCACTGCATTCAGCGAAAAATCACGTTAACGCGAAAGTGATTCGTGAGAACATAGAGTGTCGCGTACAAGATCTTCTCTCAAGTCCACCAGCGACGACACCACTCGAGACGTTAGCTTATGCGCAAGCTCTATTCATGTATCAAACTCTTCGCCTAGACGACACCGACCCTCGCGCTCGCTACACGTATGAAGCAACCATGCCTCATCTCGAAGAAGCAGCGCATGCGCTGATTCCGCTCATCAACTTTGGCGAGTCCTGGTATACGGATTCCTCAAGCCGTGATCTTGATCTAGTACCATTGTACCCTTCATCTGCCGCGCACAATTTTTGGTCTTCTTGGATCCTGCAAGAGTCGATGAGACGAACATTAGCTATTATTAATCTTTTTGTGGTCACGTATTACTACCTGAAGGGCGAGAACCGGTGCAGTCAGAATATTGTGAGTCCCTCGGTGACTATGTCTGCGCATTTGTGGGATGCCAAAGATCATATTGACTTTGCGATTGCTTGGCGGAACAAGAACTATTATTTGATACATGCTGAGCCGTGAGTAACCTTAATGCCGTGGAGATATGAATGACGCTGAAAGACTTGTAGGTTGGATTGTATGATGACGAGACTGAAGGATGTCAAGAACGATGATGTTGATGATTATGGAATACTTTGTTTGACGACGATTTTAGGATTCCATGAAGCGAAAGGGTGGCTTGCTATGAAGGGAATTACTTTGTAAGTATAATAGAGGTAAAATTCAATCAAGCAACCAAGATTAGATTGGAAAATTTGAGATCAATTTTGGTGCTCACTGGAGACTACACTACATAACATCCCGTTCAAGCAATTTTGCCTTCACCATCTCCAACATGCATCTACATAGTCAAAACAGACCTAAAGCGCACATCCCCACTCTCCATCTTCTCAAAAGCCTTCTGATAATCCGTCTCAAACGGAAACGTCTCGATCATACACTTGACCCCATGAGTATGCGCAAAAGCAATCGCCTCCTCCGAATCCTTGGCATGCCCGCACGGCCAACCATGTACACTCAGGCCCTTGATGACCATGAGACCTGTATCAAAATCCACAGGTCCAAGGGGAGCGAGAACGACCAACTTGCCCATAGGTGCGAGACCCGCGACCAAGGGACTGACGGCCTTAGCATTCGGTGCTGTGGATACAATCATGTTCGCACCACCCATTTTCTGCAGGGCTTCTGTTGTATCCTCAGCTTTAGTGTCAATATAATGATGCGCGCCCAATTGCATCGCAAAGTCCTTCTTGTCAGGGCCGGAGCTCAAAGCAACGACGGTGTAGCCCATCTTAGAAGCGTACTGCAGCGCCAAATGGCCTAAGCCGCCGAGACCTTGGACTGCGACGAGGCCGCCTTGCATGATGTGCATGTTTCGCATGGCGTTGAAGACGGTTACGCCAGCGCAGAGAAGAGGCGCGACTTCAGCTGGGTTTGCGTCAGTGGGGATGCGAACTGCTGCTTCGGCGCGAACGGCCATGTATTCTCCATAGCCGCCGTCTGCTGTTACTCCGTTGACGACTTGATTGTCGCAGGTTTGGAAGTTGCCGCGTTGGCAGGAGGTGCAAGTTCCGTCGTGACCTATATCATCGGTAAGTACTAACTCAGTATAAGGGTATACAACATACCTCCGTGCCAGGCGGCTCCAACACGATCTCCAACATTCCATCTCGTGACGCCCTCACCGATGGCTACAATATCTCCGACGGCTTCATGACCTGCAGTGCGCGGAAATACATCTCCCAGGATACCCTTCTTGACGAAGAGATCGGAGTGACAGATGCCGCAGGCGATGACCTTGATGAGAACGTGACCTGCGTCGGGTTGTTTAAGTTCTACATCTTGCAGAAGAAGGTCTTTGTCCTGGGAGGTGAAGATGGCGGCTTTGTACGTCTTGGGTAGGGAAGACATGATGAACGGTGGTCACAACAATAATTGCTTGGATGTTGCTTGGATTGCTGGATGAGTAGCTGTGATAATCTGGAGTCCAAGACAGAATTATCTCCGATTATATACACACTTCCTAATACTACTATTCGCATTGCCAAGAACTCCGTTTCTACCCCGCGATCAGGGATTTAGAACCGAGCACCGAAGATACGACATTATCCCGTTTACATAAACATTCCGTTCAGAGCATAGTCTTATGCAGCTTATGTGCAGCCGGTACAAGTACTCCGGAAACTCCGGCCAATGACGAGGAATGGAATGCAGTTATTCGAAAAGGGAATACCATTCGTCACGACAAGGTCCCGAAGGAATATTAAGCTATGCATGTCAGAGTTACAAATCCCTTACTAACTACCAGAGCGGTTCTCATTTAGAACCCTTCGCGATTAGATGCTTCCATACTTTCATCCATTAACCAGTCCATGTTATCCAACTGCGTAAATATGTCCCAATCAGCATTAAAGTCAAATCCTTCCAGCCCCACAAGCGTCGGCGGTCCTCTAGGATCATTCAGGATATGATCAAGCACCTTTTTAATCACCGCCCTGACTTTAACAGACGTAGAGCTCTGAGATGAGCCCAGAGACCCGGCGAGAAGACTAAGTTGTTGGATGGTTGACGAGCGCGAGTATGTCTCGCCCGCGATAGTTGTGTTTATGTCTTCTACTGGGTCGGGATTTATGAGCTCCATGCAGAGGATGGCTCCGGCGAGAGTTGCATATGATCTTATCTGGAGATTGTTAGATCGGCGTCTAAATTGGGATGGGATATTTACTGTCCATTGGTTCTCGCCCTTGACTTCAGCCCATACATGTCGCTGGGTCCAGATACTCAAAGTCAGGACCACCATCTCGAAGCTGATCACCAGAAGATCCTTTCTGTTGGAGTTAGGATCACGCTTAACTAGCAAGCGCTCTATGAGGAACATGTTTAGCAGATGATCCAGCCTGACTAGTACTTTCTGATGTGCCCCTTCGGTATCCAAGTTTTGCATTCCGTCGGCGGGATTGTAAAGGAAATGAATTGGTAACTCGCGATATAGCTTGTCCTCTTCCTCACGAATGCTCCTGTAGACTGGTCAGCAAAACTATTCCAACATACCGTACGTTCACGTACAAGAAGTCGCGGTTGTCATGGACACAATTGTGACCCATGACGAATTCCAGGATCCTATCTCGGATCAAGGCGATCTTCATTCTTATTCTCAAAACAGTCACGGCGCGGAAACGGCCATCGATAGCCCACCCATCTGAGTCCAGGCTCTCGCGACATCTGTCAAAACTCTCTTTATCTGTCAGTAGTGTCGCATCGTCTATGTCCAGCGGCAGCTCAACAGAGCAAAATCTGCGCGATAACAGAGGCGGTCGTCCGACTAACGTAGCGAGGAACTTGTCGGTTATAAATACTTGACACGAAAAACGACGTAGGATCTCGCATGGTATTGTGGTATACGTCGGACCACGTAGGTTCTTGGAGCAGTTGTCGTGACGGCCGGCAAAGGTTAGCATGGCGACTGTCTCGGCGTGAAATTTCCAGAAAGGAAGACCTATGTCGAATCAGCTCCGGAACGTCTGAGGGCGAGTCAGAAGATACTCACTAGTTTCTCCATGCATACAGGCATGTAAAAAAGACCGTTTATACAGGAGATATAGCATCAAAGAGCCCGAACTTCCTCCCATATTTGCAAGAGTAATACAGGAGGATACATACTCCGTATACTCCTCTAAAATTCTTCTCGAATCTTGACTCATGGTATTGGACACCTCATTTAGAGCGACATACAGGAACATGATCCCCACCGCTTCCCAGCGCAAGTTTGATCCAGAGAAACTCGCGATCCAGGATTGCGGATCCTCTTGGTCTTCCGTGAGCATCTTTCTTGTATTTATACAAATCATGCTTCCCAACTCATGGAGGCGTGAGCGGTTTCGTAGATAGGACCCGAACGTATCCCATGTGCTTCCAATCAGTTTCTTTCCCGCGATCCGTACCCAATCATCACAATTTAGACCCGACCAGCGATCTTCAGAGGGTGGTTGTTCTGGAATAGCTTGTAAGATTCTGGTGGCTAGGTTGTTTGCTCCTTGATCCATGTTCACCATGTTATGTATCTCGGCTATGGATGGGGGCGTTGGTGTCGGTGCACGCTGGGGAACAGAAGGATTTCCTGCAGCAAGACTGGTCTCGGTCTCGAGATATGCAGCCGTGAAGCTGGCCGGACCGAAGAATCCATCCGGTGCTCGGGCCGCCGGTGAACTCCATAATCTATCATCAGGACCGAGTTGTCTGCTTGATAGCGGCTGCGAGCTAGATGCTGTCGCTGTTTGTGTTGAACCCTGTGACCTCAATACCTCACCGGCGTTTTCCTGAGTGGGCGAAGCGTAATAGCAATTTGCTTCACCATTGGGTCGCCTACTGCATCGCCGACATACGGGATAAGTGTGGTCGCATGCAACTTTGCGGCGACGGCACGGTTCACATGCTTGTTTCTTGCCGTTGCGACGAGTGACTAACGGGCTTGACATGGCGGCTGATGGTTTGTGGACGCGGAGATGGATAGGAAGAATGAACGGCGTTGAAAGACGGTGCTTACGATGAGAACCGAGCACCGAGCACCGAGCACCGAGCACCGAATGGCACTGATGGGCTGGTGGGCTGGTATTTAGGAGGGGCTTATTAGTGCTTATGGTATTCCCGTTTTCGGTACATCACCTGCATATGATACCAGGTTAGGGAGAAAAGAGGATAGCGAAAACGGTTTGGTGTCAGATCGACCATTTTGGTGTAAGCGCTTCCGCTGTTTCATTTTTCCCTTCGAAGTCGCCAGTTTCCTTCTCGCCCCTCCAGTAAATGAATGGAATACTCTCTTATCTGGTGGAGTTGGTGAGAGACATTTTGTTATTCATTGTTTCAGCTCCATTGTAACATGTCGAAGTCATTCACGTTGCTGGGTCAATAGATTGAGCAACAGTGTCTCGTAACACATGCATCGGCGTATGAGTCAGACCAAAACCCACGTAGCAAATCGCTGACTTGAAACACGTGCGGGGCATGAGAATAAATGAACAACAGCATGCACGACTTCGCCAAGACCTTTCTCAACTCATATTTGAACGTATTAAATTGTTCTTTTCCACATAAACCAAATTCATCATGACTGTATCCAAGGAAGATCTGCTTAAAGATTCCGAGTTTGACCCAAACGGCGTCGAGCGCATCGCCTTCCGCAAAGTCAAACACCCCATCGCAATCGTCGAACCAGACCCAACATGGCCTCAACACTTCGCCCTCGCAAAGAAGCGCATCGAGACTGCCATCGGTGACACAGCCATCTCCATCCATCACGTCGGCTCAACCAGCGTCCCTAATCTCCCCGCAAAAGCAGTCATCGACATAGATCTCACAGTCCGCGACATCAACGACGAAGCCTCCTACGTGTCACAGCTAGAGAGCCAGGGATTTCATTTCCTGCTCAGAGAGCCGCATTGGCATGGTCATCGCTTCTTTTGCGATTATGGGGATGTGCCGACGAATTTGCATGTTTGGGGGCCGGATAGTCCTGAGGCGGCGAGACATAAGATCTTCACGGACTGGTTGAGGAAGAATGAGGATGATAGGAAGTTGTATGAGAATATCAAAAGGGAATCTGCTGCGGCGAGTATTGCGAGTGGGGAGGATGTTATTGAGTATAATAATAGGAAGCAGAATGTGATTCGGGAGATTCTGCGACGGGCGTTCAAGGATTTGGGGTATTTGTAAAAATACGAAGTTGATGAACTCGATGGTTGGCTTGCTAAGGGTAGACTGATAATTTTGAAATGGGAGATAGATGTGGAATTGACTAGTTTGACATATGCAAAAGTTCATGGGTTGACTATTGTGAGGACGGTGTGGAACTTCTTGATGCTTGAAGACGATCAAAAACCTTCTTTGCTGGCTCATCATGAATGAACCCTATCCAGGGAAGCTGCTCATCCACCATCATCGCCCGAGCATCCGGCCATGAAAGATCCGCGTCCACCGCTCGATCCCACAGGTCGCGAATCGCATAATTCGAGACATCGACCGTCGAGAGTAAGCCCATCATCACAAGCCATATACCAAATGCCTTGTTGTTGTACTGCATCATGTAGCTCGTTTCCAACTGACTACAAAGTCTTGGCAGATGTAGTCTGCGGATGGGACTTAGTGACAGTGTCGTGAGGAACCCAAGTATTTCAAGCCGGAGCGCTTCCTCCATATCCGACAAATCACTTGCTTCCAAGTTGAGCAGTTGTGTTTGTATGGTGCTGATTTGTGGTTGGACATCCTCCCATATCAAGCTTATCCCCAAGTGCATGGACTCCGTGACATGTTGAGTCAAAGCCTGCAGGTTCTGAAAAGCCTGAGTGACCGTCAAAGAGGACACGCCCAACTTCTCCAAGATATTTGATGTTCCGACCGTTGGACCTGTGCTATAGGGATATTCCAGTGCAAGCCGCAAAGGTCTACCTGTGGCCAAAGCTAACCTCAGATCGAACTGCTGTATCTTAAAAAGCAGCTTCGCATCCCAGCCCGTAGGCAATCGATCTCTGATGACAAGTAACCGTCCGACACCCTCCAAATGAGCTCCCATAGCATCAAAGTCCTGCATGGCCTCGGCTGTAAACAGCAAAATCAGGATAGTCAGGACTGTCGTTGGAGATTGTTGCTTTACGGCTTGATGCAGACCCTGGTTCAAGGTGGAGAGCATGTTGCAGAGAAGTTGTTGTGTTTTGGAGGACAGATGCGTATTTATAGTGAGGTCGGTAACAGCGGATGACGCCATGTTGAGTGCGTTGAGGATGCTCTTATCGTGGTAGACGAGGAGGAGGTTGTCTGTCCAGCGGGTTTGGGCATTGACAGTTTGTTCAAGGGGATAGATTGAGTCGAGGATGACATTGCATCTCATCACTTCAACGATATGGGATCAATAAGCTGTTGGACTGGGGACAGTATGTTTACTCACCCATTTGCAGCACTGAAGGTGGTAGAACTGAAGAGTCGAAGCCAATGTCATCGATGCTCATGCGCATTTGTGTAGGTAATGACCCAGAAAGACTAGCATGTGCCAACTCCAGACGATTCGTCACAAGAATGTCTTCAATATCCGTTTGGATGACTTCATCTTTTCGTTCTTTGGTTTTTTTCGCTTTCCTTTTCGACCGTCGCGAATCCTGTCGTACATTGACGCCCTTCATGCATCGACTTCTGATAGCGGCTCGGCTACTGGGGTCCGAGGGGCGACCAGTCCCATCGACGGTCAGAAATGTAAAGTTGCTGACTGCCATGATTGGGTTGAATCTCTAATTCTTGCTTGAAAGAAGAAGTTCGAGAGTTTGTCTGAAACGGGATTGCAATGTGGACAAACACTTATTATTGCTGACAGGCGGAGCGAATGCGAGACTGTGCTGAACCCACATTAATCAGCGACGATCAGTGACCAGACTGCTGTCCTATCTCGTCTTAGCGCAGGCTGTGTTTCAAAGTCCGGATCCTTCGGAGTTGAATCCCTCCGACTCCGCAAATTTGCCCTCTGACTAATCTGTCCAATCAGTCTGGTCCGTTGCCCGGGTTGTGCTACTAACCGCTTTGGGTATGCAGTCTGGTCGCGGTGACAGATCTTGAGAAGGTCAGTCGTTAATTCGAGGGAACACTCGTGTTCCACAGCCTCAGTCTGTGGGTGTTTAAAGGCTCAGATCTTAACTGTCGGGTTCTTTTATGGCACCGACTCGATGAGTAGTTGAGCCAGAATGATGCCTCAAAACGGATGTCTGGTGGTTTTCACAGACAAAATGGTGTCATCAAGCAACAACACCTGTTCCGAGCATTGGAATATAAAACAACTCCCCCAGCTCCCTGAAAAGAAGGATATCATCATTAAATTCCATCAACTTCAATCACTAGTTCCATTTTACACAATGAAAGCCCAAGACTCCAAATTCGCCAGCGCCTCCTCCAAGCTTCCCACACTTACCCTATCCCCACTCCGATTTTTGTTAAAGTCCCAATTCACAACACCACAACCAACCCCAAAAGATCTCAATCTTTCTGGTCAAACAGCTATTATCACCGGCGCCAACAATGGAATCGGCTTCGCTTGCGCCCAACTTCTTCTCCAACGTGGGCTGAAGCACCTGATCATTGCTGTTCGCTCTGAAAGCAAGGGTCGCGATGCTCTCGAGCAACTTCGTCCGATTGCTCCAGATGCCAAAATTGAAGTCTGGAAACTCGACATGGGAAGCTATAATTCTATCTCTGATTTTGTCAAGCGTTGTGAGACACTTTCTCGTATTGATTTTGTTGTTCTGAACGCTGGCATGGGCAATCAATACTTCAAAAGCAATGAGTCTACAGGTCATGAAGAGACCCTGCAGGTCAATTTTCTGTCAACCATGTATCTCTCCGTTCTTCTTCTACCCATACTCAAGGCCAAAGCATCGCCGTCAAAGCCAGGACGACTAAGCATTGTCAACTCTGGGACATCCATGTACTGCGAGTTACCCGAAGCCAAGTCAGATTCTTTAATCGCGGCCCTCGACAAAGAATCTAATTACGATGGAATGGATCGATATGGCAAATCGAAACTGCTCGGACAGCTTTTTGTGGACAGGCTAGCGCGATACATCGACCCCAACGACGTCATCATCAACCTGGTTGACCCAGGATTGACAAAAGACACTGGCCTGGGCAAAGACGCGACAGGTCTTGCCAAGATTATCATGACCATCTTTTCAAAACTGATTGGCCGAACTAAAGAGCAAGCAGCGTCAACGTATGTCGATGCTGCCGTTCTCAAAGGTGATGAGACACATGGGTCTTATGTCATGGATTGGCGGATCTACCCGTAAGTTCCAACTGTCGCAGATTTGTCTCAGGCACTAATCTTTTGCTAGCTTCGGGAAGTTTTACTACAGTGAGGAATGTCAGAGTGTGCAGGACCGATTGTGGAAGGAGATGATGGATGAGTTTGAGTTTGCGCACATGGAAAGGATTATTCATTCAATGGTTAGAAGAAATTCGGGTTCAAGCCGATGAAGAAGTCGACGATGGAAGTTATAGATCTTGTTTTTTCAGTCTGTTTGTTTTCTGCATGGTCTTTTCCTTGAACTTGTAATACTACTCGTTTGCCAATGCACCACCATCTTCATCCCTCGGCTAAAGTCAGCACTGACCCGTTATCGGAATCTCGCGATATCGATAAGATTGCGCTTTCTGTGATGTTACCCTCTGATAAGAACAATCAGGCACAAGACCAATACAGAGTCTAGATTCACCTGTCAAAAACAAGCCAAGACGGTATCGGCAGCCCAAAAGATCCCTCCTGCACAACACCAAACGATATATAATGCACAACCCCTGAAATCACGGACCAATTTCACAAATCAAGCGTCCAACTCTAAAAGTCCCTTCGGCAGAGAGTCTCCAAACAGGAGATCCTTGCAACTCCCCTGAATGCCAAGGATCTAGACTAGGTTAGAGCTGATATGATTGGTGCACCACTCTTGAAATCTAGTCCGATCTTCGCTGCGCTTGGCTCAAAGAGGGAGGTTCGAGATAATGAACGACTGGGGAATCGGAGCATATTCAGGAACTTATGATTGTCGCATGGGAACTTCTGCTTTTTGGGTTCTGAATGCTTGATACGGTAATTGCTCCCATGTGACGCGATAACCTCGCTTCGCGACCTACCTTATCTGGTTCCGTAGGTGCCGGAATAGCGATCGTCCATACTGTAAAGTCTAATATATAACATGTTTCCCAGGCCTTGATATTACTGTAGTTCGCCAAGCTCTCCTCTTCACTCTCTTTTACAGACCACACTCGTTATTGGTCTTGTCATTCATTCTTTTACTTGTCACTCTTTTGATCAAGAACACACTCTTTTATTATGGTTCGCTTAGGACTTACAGCTCTGCTTTTTGCAGGGTTGTCATTTGCTCAGGATGAGCTTTCTCAACCTCCCCAGCCTGAACAGGGCACCGTGGCCCACCTTCCCGGTGCTTACATCTTCGAGTTTGAGGAGAGTCAGGATGCTTCTCTCTTCTACAAGGAGGCTGATGACAAGTCTACCACGCGTGTCAAATTCGACTACGATCTCTTCAAGGGCGTTTCCATCCAGTTCGATGATGTCGCCTCTGCTGAGGATCTGGCCGCCAAGATGGCTAGCCTCCCCGTTGTGAAGAATGTCTGGCCTGTCAAGGTCTACGGCATTCCTACACCTCGTGTCGAGTGGACTGCCGAGCCTGGCATGAAGGCTCCTCTTTCCAAGAGAGCTGTTAATGATACTGCTGATACTTTCTCGCCGCATGTCATGACCCAGGTTGATAAGCTGCGCAAGAAGGGTATTACTGGACATGGTATCAAGGTCGCTGTTATTGACACCGGTATCGACTACAAGCACCCTGCTCTGGGTGGTTGCTTCGGTCCTGACTGTCTCGTTTCTTTCGGTACGGATTTGGTCGGTGATGACTACGATGGTTTCAACGCTGTTCACCCCGATGATGACCCTATGGACTGTGGTGGTCACGGTACCCACGTCGCTGGCACCATTGCTGCTCAGACCAACCCCTTCGGGTTCACTGGTGCTGCTCCTGGAGTCACTCTCGGTGCTTACCGAGTCTTCGGTTGTGACGGTGAGGCTGGTAACGATGTCCTCATCGCCGCCTACAACCAAGCTTACCAGGACGGCGCTGACATCATCACTGCCTCCATTGGAGGTCCCAGCGGTTGGTCCGAGGAGCCTTGGGCCGTCGCTGTCTCTCGAATTGTCGAGAAGGGTGTGCCATGTCCTGTCTCCGCTGGTAACTCTGGTGATGTCGGTATGTTCTACGCCAGTACCGCTGCCAACGGTAACAAGGTCATGGCTATTGCTTCCTACGATAACAGCCAGTACATCTCTCTTCTCAAGCAGCACTACTACACCGTCGACAGCAGCGACAAGAAGATTGGCTTTGGTATGACTGCTGGTACCCCCGGTGATTGGGATGATGTCAAGCTTCCCATCTGGGCCCCAAGCCTGGATACTACTGTCGCTGATGGCGGTTGTGATCCTTACCCTGCCGATACCCCCGATCTCAGCAAGTTCATCGTCCTTGTTCGTCGTGGAACATGTACCTTTGTCCAGAAGGCTCAGAACGCTGCCAAGGCTGGAGCCAAGTACATCATTGTCTACAACAACGCTGGCGGCGCCAATGAGATCAACGTCTCTGAAGTGAAGGAAATTGTCGGCTCTGGCATGGTTACAGCCAAGGTCGGTGCTCAGTGGATCGATCTTTTGAAGGAGGGCTCCAAGGTCACTCTTCAGATGTCCAACAAGTCCGATGGAGACGTTATCATGGAGGAGAGCAAGAACGACAAGACTGGTGGTGCTGTCAGCACTTACTCTTCTTGGGGACCTACTTGGGAGATGGACGTCAAGCCCCAGTTCGGCTCTCCCGGTGGCAACATTCTTTCGACTTACCCTCTTGCTAAGGGCGGTTATGCTGTTCTTTCTGGAACTTCCATGGCTTGCCCTCTCGTCGCAGCCACCATTGCCCTTATCGCTGAGGTCCGTGGAACCCTCGATCCCGAGACAATTGAGAACCTTCTGGCTTCGACCTCCAACCCTCAACTCTTCAACGACGGTACTGGCTTCTCTGACTACCTCGCTCCTGTCCCTCAACAGGGTGGTGGCATGATCCAGGCCTACGACGCTGCGTACTCTACTCTCTTGACCGATGTTTCCAGCCTGTCCTTCAACGACACTGATAACTTCATCAAGGTTCGCAACTTCACTCTCCACAACACCGGTAAGAAGGAGGTTGCTCTCAGCCTTTCGCACATTCCTACCAAGAGCGTCTACACTCTTGAGAAGGACAGCATCTACGCTTCCGCCTTCCCCAACGATGTTGTTGAAGCTCATGCTGAGCTCAAGTTCAGCGAGGCCAAGGTTTCCCTGGCTGCTGGTGAGAAGGTCACCATTGAGGTTATGCCCACTGCTCCTGAGGGTCTTGATGCCAAGCGTCTCGCTCTTTGGTCCGGTTACATCGCCATCAACGGTACTGACATTTCTCTGTCCCTTCCTTACCAGGGTCTGACCGGCTCTCTGCACGACGCTACTGTTCTTGGCTCTGATGACACATGGATCGCCAAGTCCAACGACAAGGACAATCTGACCCCCGTCCCAGCCAACACAACCTTCATCCTCCCCGTCAAGGGCCAGAACGCCACCGCCACCCAGCCCGCCCCTGCTTTGGCCTGGAACCTCGCTCTGGGTTCAGCCAAGCTCGAAGCTGAGCTCTTCCCCGTTGGTGGCAACTCTACCAAGAGTCTTGGTGCTCCTGCTGGATTCCCTGTGCAGTGGAACCCCATGGGCAAGGGAAACATTGTTTGGAATGGAAAGCTTGCTGATGGTGGATATGCTCCTGCTGGAAAGTACAAGGTCAAGTACCAGGCTTTGAGAATCTTTGGTGATGAGAAGGTGGAGAGTGACTGGGACAAGTCGGAGTCGCCTGTTTTCAGCGTCAAGTACCCTTGAGTACTGAAATGAGTATAACCAGCGAGTAGAAGTGCTCTGTGATGCGGTGGTTTGTGGTGGCCCGCGACGTTCAACCTTCTTTCGAGATAGTTTCCTTACGTATTATGAGTTATACCGTATAATGAAATAATGTATAGCCTTGCAGACTGAACTCATTTGACTACGCGACAGTGATGAAACACGGACAGGAATCTCTAGCATCACCGATTCTTGCTCTATTTAACCTGCCTCCAACAGAGCAAAGGAAGCTTAACTACTAGGTAGACTGAACTGGCAATCGTAGTTCACAGTAGTCAGAGTGCTCATCAAGTAGATGATCCAGTCTAGCTAGATAGCATATGTCTATTAGTCTACCAGTTTACGATTACGCTTATGTACTACTGCTCATCACCAAAGACGACTGCATGCTCAAATGCCCACTCACGAATCGCATCAAAATTTCGGCATGTGTGCGGCGTGCTGAAGTCTGGCCAATGTCCTTCAAACCCATCATAGTATTTGAATGCAAAGACACCAGTGTCACTCTGACACATCAAGTTAGTTCTCAAGAACTCAATGCAGTGGTCTAAAGATCACGTCAGCTCATGTCGATGAGAAGTGTGTAGATATCAGCTTACCCAAATGTCCTCTCAAGTCCTCGTGGTCAACATCAATGTCTCCTCCAGTATGCGAATAATATTCCCGGTGTGTAGATTGTCTGAGCAAGTTGAGGCAGTGTAGTTGATGGAAGACCTGCATCCCAACACGGTAGCCTTTCTTCCCTGTCTTGGGATCCTTGATGGTGAGCGAAGAGGGATCAAGGCCAAGGTTGTCGAGCTCGTCGCGTGTAATCATTTGGTCGCCGACATCGTATGTGATATGCTCCCATGCCTTGTCAACTTCAGGACCATAGCCTATGAATTCGGTCTCTTCGGTGGTTGGTGTGATGTTGTAGCGGACTGTATGGAAGCCAGCTACTGACTCAGCCGGCGCTGCCTGATGTTAGCAAACGAAGGCTATTGAAGAGAGGGACCGTGCTTACAGTAGGGATATGTTGGTATTCTCTGCCCGTTGTTGGAAAGTGATTCCGCGCGCAGTAATAATGACGACACAAATAGTGTGAGGGAAAGAGAAAGTAAGATTCCATGACACGCCCAGACAAACCAAGGGCGCTGTGAATAACGCGCAAAGCGGTTTGGAACAAAGATGTATCGTTCTGTTGGTGAAGCGAGAGGCGCTTTCTCGTCGACAAGCGGCACGTCGTCGTAAGAAATAGGCTGGTACTTAGACTCCATGATTGAATGATGATAATTAAAATAAAGACTGAAAGGGAAAAAAGGAAAGAGTGTTGGTTCAAAAAGGGCAGTCCTGCTGCAAGAAGAGAATTTTGGCTGTGTTGGCAGGAGGTTTCCAGACCTCCGCGATCCCAACAATACATATAGAGTAGCACACAGCGATGAACAGCGATTGAGCATTATCTCCGACACCCTGTGAATATGTAAGCGGATATTCGGCTCTCGAATCAATCCCTGAAACGCCAAGTCGAGACGTACAGTGAATGGCGCTAGTACCATAAACGTAGTTCAGATGAGTGACAGCCACCTCTCGAAATAGTTTCCCAGTTTCATGGTTCCAATTCTTGACCCAAAGGACTGGCAACGTCGCATCGGTCATAAGTGGAGTTTTGGGGAGAAGGTGGTATTTCCAGGAGATCTGAAGCATTTGGTGTAGTAGCTGTATCAGGGGTGGCGCTACGGCTAAAGCGGGTTTCATGAAACAAGCAGAAACAATAGCTGACATTCATCTTCCACCAATCATTTACCTGCCCATTGAAAGTTTTCATGTTGCACATTTCGGCCGATATATCCGTTTCTCGATTGGTTTTCTCCATATTGGCCACTAAGAGCCTCCTCGATAGTCACTAACATGTAGGGAGAGAGTATTATGAAGCGCGCTACTACTATCACGTCAAGAATCGCCTACCCAAGGAAACGGCAATGCGGCATTATTCCCAAACACTTTGAGTCTTGTCAAGGTATTCGCGTTTGAGTATCCTGAGAGTTGGGAGGCCTGGACTCGAGATCTATTCTGAGGGATAGAGTACAGGATGACAGCAGTGAAAGCGTCATCTGGACGTTGAGATGAAGAGTATAAGAGCTTCGTTAATCTCTGCCTCAAAATAATCGTACCATTCCATCTCATCTTCACTTCTCATTCATCTGATCATTGCTTGACGCAATCATCTCTTCTTCCCTTCAATTCATTTACACCCAAGGCTAGTCCTTTTCATTCTACACTTTCTTTATTCTACCTGCCGGCCAGACTTCATTCAGTCCTTCATAAACACACATCATTCAATATGTACTTCTCCAACATCATCGTCAGCGCTCTTGCCGCTCAGGCTTTCTCTCGTGATGGCCAAGTTCCTAGTGCTGGAAAGTTCGCAGTATGTTTCTCCACGCAATGACCCAAGTTTGCAACTAACCTTCTTTAGGCTTTGATGGTTGCTGGTGCCATTCCAGGAAGCGCTCTGCCAGTCTTTACCACTCTTGAAACCCGAGAGGTAAGATTTGATTCCATGCACCAGTAACTCATCGACTAACACAAGACAGCCCCACCACCAAGGCGGCCAGAACAACCAGGGCAACCAAGGTCAACAAGGAAACCAGGCCGCTCAAGCGAACCAGGGCCAGAACCAGAACCAGAACCAGAACGGTAACAACAACAACAACAACGACAACGGATGCAACGCCAAGCGCGATGAGGAACTTGTCGCTCGTCACCACCAGGGTGGACAGAACAATGGTGGCAACGCTAATGCCAACGCCAACAATAACTGCAATGGCAACGGTAACAACAAGCGTGACGAGGAACTCGTTGCCCGCCACCACCAAGGAGCCAAGAACCGAGGCGGACGCAAGAACAACAAGAGAGATCTTGAGGTTAGACACCACCAAGGAGCTAAGAACAGGGGCGGTAGAAACAGGGGCAACAACAAGCGTGATGAGGAGCTCTTCGTTCGTCACCACCAGGGCGCCAAGAACCGAGGTGGACGCAAGAATAACAAGCGAGACCTCGAGGTCAGACACCACCAGGGAGGTCAGAACAACGGTGGTAACAATAATGCGGCCGCTGCCAATGGAAACCAGGGAAACAACAACAACGCTCAGAACAACAACGGACAGAACAACGCTGGTAACAACGGTAATAACAACGCTCAGAACGCCCAGAACAACAACAATGGACAGAACAATGCCCAGGGCGCTCAGAACAACAATGGCTGCAACAGCAAGCGAGACTTGGAAGCCCGTCACCACCAAGGAGGACAGAACAACGGTGCCAATGCTAATGCTAATGCTAATGGCTGCAACAACTAGACGGTCGCTGATGTGCTTGGAATGAGATGTAAACTGAAGAGTCTTTAGACAGTTAGGATGGGGATGACAGGATGCTTGGATATTAGTGGCTGGTCCATAAATAGCAGTAGCTAATACACTAAACGTTACATTGAAACAGCCAACATGCTACTGTCACCTGTGATTCGCGAGAAATTCCATTTGAACCCCGCTTTGAAGAATCAGGGTCCTGCACGTGATACCCTTGAGGAATAACTCCAATAACCCATGTAAACATTTACAACGGGAACGCTATGAAAGTCAAATAGTACAGCTAGTCAGCCTCCGTATTCAAGACATTATATCTGTTTTTACCTTCGAAGAGGACTCTCTTATCTTGACATGAAGGTTATTGAAAATCTTATTACCTTATGCAGTGGCTTCGGCTAGAACATCTCACACCCATGTCTTTAAGTGGGCTATCAGACCACTTTGAAAACTCCTTCAAATAACCCGTCGACATTTTTCTGTGTGTCCAAAATCGATCTTTCTACATAACATTTCCTCATCAATATCAACAAAATGCCGCCTAAGAAAGCAGAGCCCGTAATCGACAATGTGGTCGCTTTCGGCCGAGTCAAAAAGAACCTGAAGATGGGATGCGTCGGTCTTCCCAACGTTGGAAAGTCGAGTTTGTTCAATCTTTTGACGGAGCAGAGTGCTGCGGCGGAGAATTACCCTTTCTGTACTATTGAGCCTAATGAGGCGAGATGTGCTGTTCCTGATGCGAGATATGTAAGGATTGATGAGTTTGTGAAATTGAAGAGATGGCTGACTAGTCTAGGACTTTCTTTGCGATCTTTGGAAGCCTCCGTCTATGTACCCTGCTTATCTCCAGGTCACTGATATTGCTGGTTTGATCAAGGGTGCTTCTCAGGGTGAGGGTCTTGGTAATGCCTTCTTGTCGCATATTCAAGCTGTTGATGGCATTTTCCACATCGTTCGGTAAGAAGCACATAACCAACTCTTGGGACCTTTTCTAATCAGTTGTTGTAGAGCCTTTGATAACGACCAGGTCTTGCACGTCGATGACTCGATTGACCCCGTTCGTGACTTGAGTAAGTTGAAAAGAGTCTATCTATGAGAGATCTGGAGCTAACGCGCGTGCAGACACCATCCAGAGCGAGCTTTGCAAGAAGGACCTAGGTAAACAATTCCTCGAAATATGGCTTGGGACCAACTAACATCTGTTAAAGACATTCTTGATAAGCAGATTGTTGCCGAGGAGCTCATCGTCAAGAAGGCTGGTGGCAAGTACAAGATGCTTCCTCTCTTCTATGAGACAACATCCAAGATCCGAGCTGTAAGATTTCCAACACTTTGCAGTACATTGGACATCTACTCACTACGATAGATGCTCGAGAAAGACCAACCAGTCAGAGACGGAAGCTGGACCCCAGCCGAGATCGCCCTCATCAACGAAAAGATCCAGCTCATCACAACCAAGCCAATCATCTACCTCGTCAACCTGACCATGAAGGACTACCTCCGACAAAAGAGCAAGTACCTTCCTTCCATAGCGAAGTGGGTCTCCGAGCACGGTGGTACATCCAAGGATATCATCCCCTTCTCTATCGAGTTCGAGGAGAAGCTGCACAGCATGAAGGAGGATCCTGATGCTCAGGCTGAGTTTCTCAAGGAGAGCAAGGTTAAGTCCAAATTGGATAAGATTATCACTGAGGGATTCACCAAGCTTGGTCTGCAGTATTACTTCACTGGTAAGTCATGTCCTAGCCAAGCTCGACGTGGTATTTACTGACTGTTGTAGCTGGTGAGAAGGAGATTAGATGCTGGACAATTCCCCGAGGATGCTTGGCACCTCAAGCTGCCGGCGCTATCCACAGTGATTTCGAGCGAGGCTTCATCAAGGCCGAGGTGGTAGCTTACCAAGACTTCCATGATCTCTGCGAAGGCAACAAGTCGATGGGACCAATCAAGGCTGCTGGAAAGTACCGTCAGGAAGGAAAGTCATATGTTGTCCAAGACGGCGATATTATTCACTTCCAGTTCAGTAGGTTATACCCATTTTTAGCCTTTTTTTCTCTGTTTTCTAACAATTATCCCAGATGTCTCAAACAAGAAATAGTCACATCACGGAGGAAGAGAATGCAATATGAGTAGTCTCGGAATGATAGATATTAAATTAAAGCATAGATTCAATGTGCCAAAAGCCCATCTAGACAGCTCTCTTGGGCTTCTTGGTGACGATCTTGCCCTTGCTATCATACCAAATCTTCTTAGCCTTGACCTGGCGCAAATAATCCTTGCCGGAAGTCTTAGCATCATGGTAAAACACCCACCACTGTCCCTTGTACTTGACAATGCTACCATGAGTAGTCCAGCCCTCAACAGGCTCAAGGATTCTTCCCTGGTAGGTGTAAGGTCCGTATACGCTCTTGGAAGTGGCGTAAACCATATAGTGGGTTGTGCCAGTGGAGTAGCTGAGGTAGTACATGCCGTTGTACTTGTGAATAAAGGGACCCTCAAAGAATCGTCGGTCATAGTCCTCGACAAGAAGAGGCTTCTTGGTCTTAGGGTCGAGAATCTTGATGTCTCGGGGCTTCTCTGCAAGGGTGTGCATGTCATCGCTCAACTTGGCGATTTGAGGGCTCAGGGCAGCAGTGCCGTTAGGAGGACTGGCTCCTGACTCGTTGTAGTTGTTCTTATCCTGCCATCGCTCGAGCTGACCACCCATGAGACCGCCCCAGGACAGGTATGCCTCGTCGTCATCGTCGACGAAACTCGCAGGGTCCATACTGAAAGTGTTGGGGATCCAGCTCTTGTCAGGAGTGAAGGGTCCACCAGGGGTATCTGAGACAGCGACTCCGATTCTGAAGATGCCGTCCTTGTCCTTGGCGGGGAAGTAGAAGTAGTATTTGCCGTTCTTGGTGGCAGCATCAGGAGCCCACAACTGTTCAGAGGCCCATGGGACATCGTCGACTGAGAAAATCACACCATGATCTTCGGGGAGAGAACCGTAGATCTTGTCGATGGAGTAGACGACGTAATCTTTCATGGCATACTGGCCTCCATCAGGGGAATTCTCAAGACCGGCGTCCCAGTCATGAGAAGGGTAGAGCCAGAGAGTGTCGTTGAAGACATGGGCCGAAGGATCCGCGGACCATCTGCTGGTGATGAGCGGACAGTCGGTGGCGACGCTCTGACCAACGAAGGCAAGAAGAGCCGAAGCTGGGAACAACAAATTGGACTTCATGATGAGGTCTCAGAACTGTGTGGTAGTTTATTGTGAGTCTGAACTGGCTGCTCTACTGCTGATCTATGGGCGATGTCTTCATCCTTTTATACTCGTCCACCTTCACCGTGAATGAACTGCCGTGTGGGATTTCCTGGATGTAATTTCCTTAAACTTTGACATATCAGCCTATTCCCCGCAAAGCATTGCATCGTTGCGGGGTAAACCCTTGGCGTAATGGATTCCCCGGATAAATCACCAGGATCAACAAACGTTCTTGGAGGATTCTAGCTTACAAGCAGACGAATAAGCATCATCGTCGTCTTACTATTTTTCTGGGCGTAAGCTAACATGTCTTGATATTAACGTGTGCCATTGAGGCTAAATGCCAGTTGCATGTCTTGGACCTCTCAGTCATCAACTAGTCATTGACTTGGAAAGATCGACAAGGAGATGCTTGTATTGGGAATGGGCCGAACGTCATCGCGAATCAGAGACTGGCGCGCTTAAACTGCCGCTCGTTTAATTACGTGAGTAAGCATGCACTCGAGCGAAATCGGCTTTTCTTCCAGGGACATTTCACTGATACCCAGTTCATGCACAGCCTCAATGGATACCAGTTGTTTTGCTAGTACAGAAGATCAACGCATGGTCATGTCCAATTAAATTATTTCTACTTTACATAAATATTCTACATATTCTTGATATTGTTGAGTGGATGCGTATAATGGGTCGCATCTATGAAATTCTGCTCCTGCGCATGGTGAAACCCAGCGTGTATTCTCTTCACGAGGGTATCAAGAAGCATTTGACGCATATCGTTCGCAGGATAGTCCTTGTGGAACCAGTGATGACGGATGAAAACTCCACCGCAGCTCTTGTCCCCAATATAAGGAGCTCCATTTCCATCCATGCAAGGAATCGTGCGCACGTCATCTGGACGATTGTAGTCGTAGCGAACATGGTTCGAAAACGCAGCTTGTTCATGAGCCCAGTCGTGAGCCCATTTGCTACAATCTTTGTATTTCGTATCGGTGGGACATTGATTCCAATCGTGGAACATTTCTTGGGTTCGGTTGCTTTGACGAGCGACCATGAAGCCGGTATTTTGCATGACTTTACCTTTGTTGTCGCGATTACGAGGGGAGTCGGGGTCGTTGGCTAAGGCGATGAGGGTGTTGTCGGTGATGTTCCAGAGGCTCATTAGCCACTCGAAGGGGATTTCGGGGTACATGAAGACGGCGTCGGCGTCGAGAAAGACGACAGTTTCGTGGGTCTTGAGGGCTTCTTTGATCATTGGAACTTTTACCCATGTTCCGTGACGGTTGCGATAGTCGGGAGCTCGAATGAATTGGTAATCGTATCCGTGAATCATAGCTGTGAGACACACTGGTTAGATAATTTGTCCCAACTCGGAAACAAGATTGGCTTACCGTATAAATAGTGGTTCATCATTCCGCCGGTCCTTCCGGTCATTTCCTCGGCCTTCAAAGGCGTTTTGTTCATCATGGCGCCAGCGCCAGTGTCAAGTCGTGTATCGACATCAAGAATAAGCAGCTTCTTCTTCTGGGGCGCCCATCGCTGGTTGTTCTTGTTGATCTTGTAGTGGTAACCCTCTTTCGATATGAAGTTCGTCGCATTGATGTCGTGGAGGAAGGGCTTCCATAGATGGTGCATCAGCTCTGGTGTGTTTTCGGCTAATGTCGCTGGTAGAGGTGTCGATAGCTTATGTCTAATCGATCACGAGTCAGAAATGATACACGAGATGTGCATACAAGCGATCACTTACCGAAATGCCAAATCACCGGTGGATGGGAAATAGAAGAGCCAGGAGTGTACAGCTAGTCCAAAGATCACCAAAATGCCCATGGCCAATAGCACACCTTTCCGCCGATTGGCACGGAGAAGAAACAGGTGATCCATGACTGGGGTTGGGAAGCCGAACGACTTGGACATTTCAACAGAGTTGTTAAAATGAAGGTCAAGGAGATCAAACAAGGGCAGAGAGGTAGAAGAGGAACATGGTACGGGGAACAACCGACGGTGCGGGCACCACTCTAATAATACCGAAAACTCAATCTCTGTTTGTCAAATAAACCCTCTCACGTTCGAGAACGGTCAGAAGGTTTTAGGGGCGCAAAGAGGAGCCAAATGTGTCGGATCCAACCGAGACAGACTAGACTAGAGGCTTATCTTATCAGCTTTACGAGGTGGGCTCGTCAATCTCTAAACGATGTCTTTAATTGGGAGCTCCGTAAAGCTTGTCTCTTGATCAGCCACTCACAAGAACTGGATTGTCCACGCCCCTCTCGTTTAGCGTGCCGAATATCCAGCATCATTGATGCCGCTATCCGATAGTTCGGTCGAATTGACATTTTCAGCCATCCTCTTTTTTTTTTCGGTCCAATTGACTATTGTGTCAGAATACGATAGTTGGGTCTAGTGTGTGGTCTGACTCTGACTCGTCGCTGAAGAATCCACTTTGACAGCCCCCCATTTCCGTATGGCGCTTCTTGAGGCGGAACTTCTTCCGTTTGCGGGTGTCGATAAGCCTTACGACTCCTTTTTGGATGCGCCAACCGTCGATCTCGATGTTCAAAGGATCATACGCCTTGTCCAATTGTATCAATTGATTGGACGTTAAAGTTGAACTTGGGGACGTTTTGGGACGGCCTGAAATGGAGATAGTTTACCATAACTTTCACATGCATCGTTAATCACTCATTCTAATATTAAATATCGCCTGATAAAGAGGCTGTGCAGTTGGTTGATGTTCCGCCACCAACACGAATGATGAGAGACAGATGTCAATTGAGCTGAGCTAATGGGTGGCTGGCTGATAAGGAAAGACAAACATGATCTAGTGAGCAGTAGCCTAACAATAGCACATTTTAACTATTGTCTTAGTGCATTCGGCAATCTCCAGAACCCCTTTCCATTCTTCGCGACCGTTAAATAAACTGCTCCAGACTCTATCCATAAATCCCAGATCTGTCATTCTGGCCGTACCATTCGTTCTTCATCGCTTAAATATCTTGGCAAACCAATACTTCCCATCGTTAGTGTCAACTACAGACCGTTGAGCTTATCGCGGGCTTACAATAGAGGTTCTTGTGGATATCATTTAGCGACAGTCGCACTATTCAGGTAGAGACTGAAATATCTCTACATCGCCCATCCCATGCTTAGGGAGTAGGAGCAAGAAGCGCAACCTGGGCGCAAGTGGCTGAGCATGTGCCAAAGGCAGCGTTGCAAAGGAGGATACTGGCAGGAGCTGTGGCTCCAAAGGTGGCTCCCCACGTAAAGCCGGCTGCGGAGTAGCAAGCCATCACGACGCCAGCACAGCCAGATTGACAGGCGGCGTAAGCGAGTGGACCCGCGGAGACGGTGGATGCGGCGCAGGCGATCGCAATGAGGGGAGCGGTAGGCTTCATGATGACGCTTTGGCGCGAGGCAGATTTGTTCCGTCTTGACTGCTGATGGGATGTGTTGGCAATTCTTGGGCTGATCAATACTGAGAGTCGAAAGTTGATGATGATGAAAAGATTAAATGACGGGAATGACACAGGTTGTCAGATTTGATGTTGAAATACTGATCACGGACAAAGAACAAGTGAATGGTGGGCCTCCCACAGTCAGCGAGCCTCATTCTGACGCATGGTTACACAAGGTCTTTGATCATCATTCGCTGGTCGTAGTCACCAGTGGTCAGGTGTGTGAAACCTTTTTGTCAATTTCAGACAGCCCTGGCCCATCTTCATTTTGTTGGTAAGCTTTCACTTTGCCCACAATCACAATCCGTCTGGTGCGCCATGCTTGAATGAGGCGATCAACAAACTATCATCATTTGTCAAAAGCGAATTCTAGTAAAATTTTAATGGGCCTTGTTGAGTAAAACTTCATTTATGGGTTTTTCTACAATCTATCCTCATGTGCTTATCCAAATTTGTCCATATCTTCTGACTCCCGTTTATGATCCCAAATCTGCCATTTACAGCAAACTATTCGTCTTGAGAATCACTTGGGCACGTCCACGACTTAGTGTTTCTTATCGTTAGCCTCGACTTAAGGCCAATCAAACCGTTGGGTATATCCGGGCTTACAATAGAGGGCGTTGTGCATATTCGTTCGGTGTCTGTCATACCAGCCAGATCAAGGGTTATATGTCTCCAGATTCCAAACGACAGATCTTCAAACAACGTGCCAACTGAGTCTCGCAATATTCCAGGATACTAGGGCGAATCATCTTGAATACAATACGTGTGGGCTCCTCAATGGTCTTTCCAGCGACAAAATCAGCACGAGCGCCTCTGGGGATGCTTGCAAAGTTATCGTCGCCTTCAGAAAGCTTATAACAACAAGCTCTGACGGCAACATAGCAGTGATCGTTGACGTCTGCGCCGGCTAAGACAGTTGGAGCGATGCAGGCGATTGCGACGAGGGGAGTGAATAGCTTCATGATGATGTGTCTAGATGGAAGGCTGTTGTGTTTTGTCTGACTTTCTCGTGGTTGGTTATGATGTCTTAGGTTTGCAAAGGTCCGTTGAAGATCAGTGAATTGATGATGATGAAGAGAGGAGAATATGAGAACTACACAGGGATCTAATGCTCAAATACTGCTCACAAACAATGTAAATCGTAGGTTTCCCGCAACTACAGAGCCTCATTCCTTAGGACATGGCTACACAGGACCTTTGTTCAGCATGCTGGTTGTATTCATTAGTGGCCATGGGTAGGTAAGTTTCTTTGTCAGCCCTGGTTATCTTCACTTTACATGCAGACCTTCTCTTTGTGCTGCTGCATGGTAATCCATGTCTAGGAGCGGGTGAGTGAGTCAGACAATCATCTTTTTCTATGGGTAATTCCGATTGAACTGTAAGGCGCTTTCTTCTTGAACGAAACTTCAATCAACAAGGCTGTTTTAGCAAAGCCCTCAACGCATGCTTCGATTTCCGCATTCGCTGCAATAATTGAATGCCTACATGTGTCTGACATCACGTGTCTGCCGTGTACATCCAACGCCCTTCCATTGCTCCAATCTCGTGGCTCTTACTGACCAGCCCTACCAAAGGGTCCTGCACCGACATTTTCGCACCTCGGCCGCCGGAGCTTGGCTTCCCCTTGCGGACCGTTCCGTGTGGGTTGTTCGGTCTCCGGCCAATTGCAACCACTACAATTCCAATGATACGCCGCTGATCTGCAGATTACCATCTTCATTCTCCACTTTCACGGTTTCAGTCGGAAATGTTATCCAGTTGTTCAAAGAGGGGTCTTCTTTGTTCTTCTCTTCTTTCTCCCTCAAGCATCGCACAAACAAGATGAGTGACGAAAGTGGCGCTTCGGCAGGGCTGCTGCGTGATATTCTCCAGCAGTTCACTGATGACCCTAGGTTCATCATTGGCACGGCCGTTATTGGGCTGCTGCTTTTCTTTATGGTCGATACACTGCAAGCATGGTATCGTCTTTGTCACGTTCCTGGACCCTTTGGGGCAGGACTGACCAGGCTTTGGATGTTTAGAGGATCAATGAGAGCGCAGCAACCGATGGAGATACAAGCAGCGATTGAGAAATATGGTAGGGATAACAATCCTTTGCAAATTGACGCTTGGCGCATACTAAGTAGCTGCAGGATCTTTGGTGCGCATTGGACCCAACGAGCTGGCGACGGACGATGCTGCGCTTCTGAGGAGGATGAACTCTGCCAAATCTAGTTATGTCAGAGGACCATGTATGTGAAGGGACCACCTGTAATATCCCGGGAAGTCACTGACGAAGCAGGGTTCGCATCCATGCGCTTTGAGCCAGGCAAGGACAATCTCTTCTCCATGCAAGATGAAGAGGGTCACCGAAAACTACGCAACAAAATGGCAGCTGGTGTATGATCTACACAATCCCTCCTAAATTTTACAAACTAACGTGATTAGTACTCTGGCAAAGAGAACCCTTCATTAGAACGTTCCGTCGACTCAATCATCGCCAAATTCATCAACCTTCTCGAAACAAAATACCTGTCAACGGAAAACGAATTCCGTCCTGTAGACTTTGCCCAAAAGGCACAGTTCTTCACTCTTGACGTTATCAGCGATCTTGCCTTCGGTCACCAGTTCGGATATCTGACAAAGGATGAGGACGTCTATGACTTTCTCAAGATCACCAGAGCTTATTTCCCTGTTACTGTCACTATGGCGAATATGCCTTGGATGATTTCTCTTCTTCACTCTCGCTTGTTCAGTGGTCTATTGCCCAAAGAGACTGATGGTGTTGGCTTTGGCGCTTTCATCGGGTAAGAAGTTCTACTCTTTGCGATTCGAGGAAATGCTGACTATGAGGAGTGTTGCGAATAAGAAGGTCGCAGAACGGTTTGAACCGGGTGCGACTCCTCATGCTGATATGCTAGGATCTTTCATGAAAAACGGACTGAGTCAAGAACAAATGTCTCGAGAATCGCTGCTTAACGTCGTTGCCGGAAGCGAAACAACCGCGACTACAATCCGCATGATCATGCTGTGTATCCTCACCAACCCAGTTGCCTACAGACGACTCCAGCAAGAAATTGACGACGCTATCAAGGCCGGAACAATCTCATCACCCATCACCGACGCCGAAGCTCGCAAGCTACCATTCCTCCAAGCCACCATCCAAGAGGGTCTTCGTATCAAAGTTCCCGCTGCAGGACCTATGTTCAAAGCAGTGCCTCCAGAGGGCGACACCATCAATGGAATGTTCATTCCTGGTGGTACACAAATTGGTATCTCACCGTTCGGCGTCTATCACTCCAAGAAGGTCTTTGGTCCGGATGCAGCTATCTTCCGTCCTGAGCGATGGTTAAATGCTGATCCTGAACGTCTTGAGGCTATGGCCGATCATGTTGGTCTTGTGTTTTCGAGTGGAAAGTGGCAGTGCCTTGGTAAACCTGTTGCGATCATGGAGCTGAACAAGATTTTTGTTGAGGTAAGCCTGCGAACTGATTGATACGCGAGAAGAAGACTAATGCGATTGTAGTTATTGCGACGCTTTGACTTTAGCATCGTTAAGCCCGAGAAGCCTACCGACATTTTCAACGCTGTAAGTGGACCTGTATCTTTGACCTGTAAATTTTGGACTAATTGGAGTAGGGTGTCTGGATTATTGAGAACTTCAATCTGCGTGTCACGCGACGCGATGTTTAAGCTTACCCTTGTAGAGCTGAATTAAACCATGAGTCGATTGTTCTGGCAGCCCTGCTGGGAATCAAGGGAGAATACGGTCTCGAACTTGGGTAGTGGGACCAAACAGGCTCTGGATGGGGTTGTAGCGGAGCTCCGAGAAGCATCCTGTCGCTAGCCCAGGAAGTCCCATCATGAATCATTGTTTTTCGCTTGCTTGAACTCTTCTACTTACTATTTTAGAGACAAACACGTCGCTTCAATCGCAACCTCGTGGGATTTGGGATTGACGAGCATGAATGCAGAGCGAAGGTCAACAAGTCCTGTCCATGGACTTCTTCGCTTCTAAGCCCATTGAGGTCGCTAAAATACAGGATCTCAGTGGCGCACTACAGGGCGGCAGGCTCGGTTAAGGCGCTGTAAGTGCCAAGGAGAATTATTAGCGCTAGTGCCTGAACTATTGGAAAAAGCTGAAAGCGAATTGTCAATAGTTTCAAGCAATCCGTCCACTACGGAAATGAGCCTCTGGGTTTGCAGCATTCATAAAAATGTCTAGGAGATTTTATTTATGTTAGCTTGCGCCATTCGCTTTTCTTTGGTCCCAAGTGCTGAGCTACTTGTCGGTAGTCCTTATCCCATTATGCGTGGCGTTTTCTTTTGCTCGGTCGCTTTTGCAGCTAGCACTGCTGTCGCGAGTGTTTGTAAACCTCGTCCTCGAAGCTCTGGTAAGCAGTCACGAAGAAGACCTGGCCTTTCCCACAGAGTTTTTGACATGTAACTAGATACTTCGACTCTGCTTCTCTCAACCTCCACTATACGAGATGTGACGACGGCGAGTACAGCTCTTCTCGCCGTCTCATCAGCAAGTACATCAGCGCCCATCTCCAGCGATGCCGCTAGCACGTCACTGTCAGATGGGATCGCAACAACCTCTGACCTAGGGCTTTCCACAACTATCGATACAATATCCGGGCAGACAGATTTCGCCACTGAGACAACCTCAGATACCACGACAGGGCTTTCCACTACAACAGTCGAAACAGCCACCAGTGAAGTCGATGCTGTGACCCCAACCCTCAGTACCGATACTGCGACGATTGAGTTGTCCTCTACGACACTTGAAGAAGCTGGATCTACAGAAACTTTCATCGATGTGGATGCTACAATAACGATTGACATGACCACTACCGGCACAGACGCTGCCACAACTGAACTACCCACTACCGAGGGTGAGGCGACTTCACCTAGTTTGCCTACTACTTCTACGGACCCTACAACCAGTGAAGTCTCTACTACCGACGGACCGCCAAATGATACAACCCTGGTGGAAATCATATCCAGCGAAGCTAATGCAGCTACCCTGACGCCTACAACACTGGAAACAACCACTGCCATGGACACTACAACAGCTGAAGTGTCTACTGCCGAGCCAACAACAACTATGAAAGCCGAGGCTATTACAACTACTGGCCAAGACCCTTGGCAGCCTCTACCAACATTCGATCTCGTCGGTATCGGCTCTCCATTAAGTCATTTGGACGGAGAACGTCTAACAAGTTGGGATATGAATTGGGAAATGGTTGGCTGGAAGTCTACCGAGCCAGCTCTCCATTTCACCATTGAGCCTGAAACAGGATATCTCAAAGAGTCTGGGTCTTTCTACATTTGTGTTTTTGCCTACCGTACAGAACCTCAGTATCACAATCGCATTGTCAAGTGCGATGCTGAAGGGCTCCTAATCCTACCTGTTCTTAGACATCTCATTTGCGAGCAGACGTCTAATGGGAAGCTTGCATGTCGAGCACCAGCTGTATCTTGTATCGTTTCTGAAGTAACCTGGGACTTCGAATGCACGGACTTGGAAGGGGAGTTTAACCGTTTTTATACCGTGTCTGATGCTGGCGTGAATCTCCTTGCCTTTGGGTCTGAGAAGTATCTGCCCCCGGGCACTCAGGTTCATCCCATCGAGCTTGGTGTCACGGTATCCAGGTCTGAGCTTTAGAGTATTTTGCGTCTTATATGGTGAATCAATGCATGGGTGTCAGAGAGGTCCAACACTTCTGACTCTGGCTCCGCCATTGAGGCAAAGCCAGCACATAGCCAGGCAATATATATCGCTTTTACGGATATACGCGTACTTCATGGTTAAACTTACCCGTTCCGCATGGGCTTAGTAGTGCTGTCACATGGCTAGGGCTACAAGTAAATCTTCCCAATGATTGACTTGTACTCGGTGGGTCTCTTACCTTGCCAAGCATTTCGAAGGATCAATTCGCCAAGATTGAAGGGATATGGAATCCTCCTCTGACCGTAAACGGGACTTTGGTAAAATCACTCTAGCTGAACTCAGCAATTCAAGTTAGATCCTTGCAGAGCCGCCTGACAGCGAAGCGTGTAGGATGAGACATGACATAAGGAATCTGTAGTCAGCTTACTGATTGGTCATTGAAGATCATTGCTATACAAACCTTCCGTATATGTTTCCTCGGTGCCTCAGATGTACATGTCAGACCATATAAGATTCATCCTTCAGTGGGTTCAGTATAATCCTTTCGTAATTCCAATGGCGATTGGCTACAGTACGTATGCCGCAGAGTCAAGTAACGAATACGCAGTTCGAACAGATATAAAAGCTCAACCCAGGTCTTAGCAAACATATATTCCACATCAACTACTCATTCCATCAAATACCAAGACTCCATCATGAAGCTCGCACTCTTTTTCTCCGCCCTCCTCTCCGCCCAAGTCTTGGCCGTTCCGGAGCCTGACTACGCTGTCGTCAAAGACGGCGAGTACACCTACACCGGTATCGACAAGGTACGAACTCTCCATCACAAGCACGGTCTTACTTTCATTAACCCTTTTTCGCAGGGACTTCTGGCCGCCCGTGGTCTTGAAAAGCGCTGCAACTGCTTCCCCGAGTGCCGTAGACCTGGCTCCAACTGCGCTCCCGGCAAGTGTGAGTGCTCTGGTGACTATGGCTGCTGGTCTTGCGGTGGTGGTCGAATGCAGTGCCAGCCTGGTCCTGGCTCTGGAGTTTGCTGGACCAAGTAAACACTCTCAGTCTACTCCAGTGGAATAAGATATAGCCGACGGCTACAGAGTAGACTGTAACCCGGTGTATTAGATACAAGTTTAGGCGATGGTTTATCTATGCAATATAATCCTGTCCCGAATCTTATGATGATTGAATGAGATACCTGCGATTCTATGACTAACAAGAGATACTGTCACTTGCATTTTCGGAACTGGCTATCTGCACCAAAATCTCCATGACGCCAATTTTTCATTTATTTCCTCAAGCTTCCATGTATGGGCTGTGTCTACCAGCCACTACTCTTCCCAGATATGCATTCTGTAACCAATTTATTCACATTTCAATGCCACATGATGTTGTTCCGAACCGTAGCGTAACTATCTCTAAGCCAAATACAGCATAGCTTGATTCCCCATATTATTCTCAATTGCCTCGGCAAATGTCGATGATGGGACGGCTAGACAAGGAGATTCTATCACTATTCCCGATTAGGCAACCGATCGCGGCATAACGAGGGCCATTAAGTCATGGTGAACGCGGGGATGCTGGAAGCAGATCAATTATTCAAGACATAAATCAACTTTGATCATAATTACTTCCGGTGATACACATTTTTTGTTAAATAATTGGATACTATCATGGCGCAGAACAAGCAAGATAAAATCCCTCTCGGGGCTTACCTCTTCACCCGTCTCAAACAGCTCGGCATCGGCTCCGTTTTCGGCGTCCCGGGAGACTACAACCTGAAGCTCCTCGACTACGTGAAACCAGCTGGTCTGCACTGGGTTGGGAACTGCAACGAACTTAACGCCGCCTACGCAGCAGATGGCTACTCTCGCATGCACACTCTGGGTGTGGTAGTTACTACCTTTGGTGTCGGTGAATTGTCAGCTATCAATGCCATCGCAGGCGCATACGCTGAGCGCGCACCGGTCCTCCACATCGTCGGCGCACCACCGCGTTCTACGCAGGCTGCGAGGCTAAATGTTCATCATACCTTTTTGGATGGCGAATACAAGCGGTTTGCGGCTATGCATGCGCATGTTACTGCTGCGCAGGTTTGTTTGACAGATGGGTTGGGGGCTGCGGAGAGGATTGATTGGATCATTGAACAGGCGATGATCCACCAGAGACCTGTGTATCTTCAAATTCCTGATGATATGGTTCAATTGTCTGTTCCGACTGCCGACTTTGATGTCAAGAGTGTTCTCAGTCCCTCTTTGGGTGCTTTGGAGGTTGATACGGATAGTGTTGATAAGATCCTGGATCGGATACACTCTGCTCAAAAGCCACTGATCCTCGTGGATGGTGAGAGTCGCAACACGGGTGTTCTCGATGAGGTCAATGAGATCATCAACATTACCAGCTGGCCGACGTGGACTACAGCTTTCGGCAAAGGTCTGATCAGCGAGGAGTTGCCCAATGTCCATGGTGTCTACCTCGCAAACTGCGGAGATAAGAGCGCAGCAGAGTACTTCAAGTCATCTGACTTGATCCTCTTCTTCGGACCGCATCTAAGTAACATTAATACCGGTATCTTCTCCGCGATTCCCAACGAGGACGTCACCATCTCGTTTGCCCCGGAACAGATCAAGATCGCGAAGGGAGTCATTCGGGATCAAGCCCCTCGACCATTCATCCAAAAGCTGCTCAGCAAACTCGATCCGTCGCGACTTACCAAGATCGACGGTCCGGCAAAGGTTACCAAGTCTCATGCTGAGCCTGAGTCATCTGGTCCTCTCACCCAGGACTTATTCTACCCCTACGTCAACCCCATGTTCCGTCAAGGCGATACCATTTTGACCGAAACTGGTACTGCTGCAGAAGGCGGAAAAGTGTTCAAGCTCCCGGAAGGATGCCGCTTTTTTACAGCTGTGACGTGGTTATCGATTGGCTACATGCTTCCCGCCACGCTAGGAGCAGCTCTAGCGCGACGCGACAAGAACTCGCACAACAAAGATACCGAGCGCACGATTCTATTCATCGGTGACGGTAGTCTACAAATGACTGCCCAAGAAATTAGTGTCATGGTCAAAGAAAAGCTCAACATTGTGATTTTTGTGATTAACAACAACGGGTACACGATTGAGCGCGCTATTCATGGCAGGAAAGCGGACTATAACGACATCGCGCCGTGGAACTTTAAGCATGCGCTGGGATTGTTTGGATATAGCGATGAGGAATTGGGAAGGCGGTACTTTGCGGCAAAATCGTGGGGAGAGTTGAGGACTGCGCTTGATTCAGAGGCGATGAAGGGCAATGATGGGGTGAAGATGATTGAAGTGTTCATGGATCAAGAGGATTGTACGGGAGAGTTGAGGGGATTGCTGGAAAGACAAATTACCAGGGAGCAAGGCTCGAAATAATCACCAAGAGAACATTCCTTGGCTAATTGCCACTGACAATAGCAATGTTCCAGCCAAACTGCATGACAATAAAAATTACAAATTGTCCAGTCAGGAACGTAACTGACTCGATACTTGGATCTACTTTCTCTATTCAACAGATATAGCTACAGTTTCAATTGATTTAACAACCAAACAGCACAGAAACTTGTTACTCTCTACCATACCGATACCTCTATTATCTTAGGGTTGACGGTAAAATCACTCAAGTCGCAAACTTACCCTAAAGACTCATGTAGCTGATCCGATTTAGATCACTCCACCGGAACTCCACCTGACGTCAAGTTCCCTCCCAAGCGTCAGTGCGTCAAGAACGGTCAAGACCCGGCAAACGCCGACGGCCTGCGGGCGCCCACGATAGCCCAAAGCAGTTTAGCCATCTAGCTAACAATGTCAATTCATGCTCTTGTCGTGTAGCGGTAAACCTTCTAGAGCTGTCTCACAGCGACTCAGCTATGCATGACAGGTCATTTGGTCGCTGCAATGAAACTTTTCCAGGGCTTGGATATGGGGGAGGTCAAAACACGAGACGACATGAAGCTTTGATACGGACGAGCCGTGGCAGTTGAAGAGGTTGGGAAGGTCAATGCGTCTGTTGATCCAGGCTTTTGGGACCGTTACTTTCGATCGTTGTTACGATGAACTTTTTGTTATGGTTGTTTAATCTTAATTGGCAGACAAAGTAACGTTTGAATGGGACAGAGTCGGTTAGTTCATGTCAGACAAAAAGCTTACGACGCCTTTCCGCTCGAATCAAAGACATCATATCACCCATTTTTCGTCTCCCTACATGTCACTAGTCATAAGCCTAACGCAGGTACCAACACTAGCGCCAGGGGCACGGAGAAGCCAGAAAGCAAGGCGACAGTCCGTAATGCACCTCTCGTATATTTTGTGAGACTCCAATTGGCTACAGCATTTCTTTTTAGTCAGGGCCCCGAGAGCCGAGTTCCGGACATCGATTCGCTTGGTCCACTGGCAAATTACCCCTTCGTATACGATGTCAACAAGTGACGAGGACCAAAAATAAACACGAGCTTTTTCTGGGTCCTTGCGCTCATCATATCCCCGCATGCAGGGGCATCGATCGTATGTGATCGCTTGACAACAATAGAACAAAGCAAAGCAGAGCCAAGCAATTCCAATCAACTTATAAACTCTCGTTGCATCCGCCTCTTCTCCAGTTTCCTTTCTCTTCATCCCAGACTCGATAATCACATTCGTTACTTGATCCAACTTCTCGCGTCCTTTCGCTTAATACACTCGCTTTTAACGCTTTAATCTTTCAAGCAACAACCAACCGTCACAATGGGTTTCGTCAAGACTGCCGCTCTCGCTAGCGCCCTCCTCGGTGCCGCCAACGCCTCTCCTCACTATGCTCCTCCTTCCAACGAGACCATCCACTACACCACCGAGGTCGTCACTCACCTGACTACCTACTGCCCTGAGGCTACCACCCTGACCTACGGCGACAAGACCTACACTGTCACCAAGGCCACCACCCTCACCATTGAGGACTGCTCTTGCACCATCACCAAGCCCGTCGCCACCGCTACTGGTTATGCTCCTCCCAAGCCTACCCACACCGGCGACTGCGCTGAGATGTGCTCCGACAAGTTCGATGCTTGCCGCGTTGCTCCCGATGCCAACATGGCCGAGTGCGCCGCCAAGTACGCTGAGTGCCTTGGCTACAACCCTTGGGAGAGCGGCAAGTTCGTCGAGCCTACCGCTTGCCACGAGGATGCCGAGCCCACCAAGCCCGTCAAGCCCGTCTACACCACTGAGGTCGTCACCAAGCTGACCACCTACTGCCCCGAGAAGACCACTCTTACCTACGGCAACCAGACCATCCCCGTCACCAAGCCCGGTACCGTCACTGTCACTGGTATTCACCACACCACCACCTCTTGCGTTCCCCCCACCGGTTACGCTCCTCCCACTACTCCTTCCTCCCCCGCTGAGGCCAAGGACTGTGCTGAGATGTGCACTGACAAGTACGACTCTTGCCGCTCTGCTTCCGGCTCCAACAAGGCTACCTGCGCTGCTGAGTACTCCGAGTGCCTCGGATACGCTCCCTTCGACAGCAACGGTTCTCTCGTCAAGCCCACTGCCTGCCACGGTCCTTCTGCTCCTCCTGCTGGCCCTACCGGTACCTCCCCCAAGCCTTCCGGTGCTCAGCCCCCTGCTCCCGTTGTTCCCTCCGGTACTGGCGCTGGTGCTCCTCCTGCCACCCCCACTGCCGTCACTGCTGGTGCCGCCCAGGTTGTCCCTGCCGGTATCATGGCCGTTGTCGGTGCTTTTGCCCTTCTCTAAATGCTCTCTTTATAGAGGCATTGGACTATTCTGAATAGACTTTTATACCACATAGAAATATTTATACACGTATATTCTACCTTTCAATCTGACATGACTTGCAACTTGGTGATTTGACTTGTGAACGCAGTTCTCCATGAGACTAAATAACAGTGGATAAGTCGTATGACCTGCATGAAGTATCGCTTCCCGTACTGCTATCTCCATCTGTAGAACATGAGATTCGTCCTCCACCATCCATGGCCTGGTTCAAGAATTATTGGCGTCCTTTCAAATAGAACGGACGATTGATTGCCGTGATGATCGTAAATACAAAAATGTGGTTCCGTCCGGGATCGAACCGGGGACCTTCTCGGGAGTGGAGAGATGCCATGATCTGATTGGTTAGAATTAAGCATGTAGGTTATCGCCAAGTAGATTTCTTGACGCGTCCTACGAGGGAACCTTGACTTCTTCTACTCCTCCCATGGATGGCATCTCGCTAAAAGCTGTGGAACATTCTATTTAGAACTACTTCTATCTTTAGATCATGGGCAATACCGAGACCCATGCTTAGTAAATGCCTGGAACAGAGCCTCAATCTCGCAATCTCAATTCATTTCCACAGCCGAGTCTTGGAAGTTAACCTGTCAGCTGATAATTCGGTAGGGTAATGTGTTTGCACTTTATGCAGACTCCGGATGTCACCGGGTTGAAAATCGTGAAGAATGTCAAATGGGCACTCGGCTCTCCAAGCCACTCAGACTTGTACAACGGAGGAAGCTGGCGACTAAGCCTCTATACGACTATTTGGTCGGCATGCATTGTTGTGTTGGTAGCGAATATCATTCTCTCATCCCAAATTGGGCCAGCTCTCTCACCGAGTCTGGAACAGACGTGGACCAGTCACGACGCCGGATCGTCTTCGCCCAGCATGTATTATTTAAGGCTCTCGCTCTCCGGATGTTCCTTCTGCTTTTTTTCTCAATCAATTCATCCATATACTTTAAGACCATTTTGATACCAAAGCCAGACCAGCCCCGATCGTTACATGTCAAAATGGTTTCTGTTTCTCGTGCGCCAGAGGACGACCGTGGTGAATCCAGCCGTGAGGAATCCCGCAAAGAACAGATGCGTCTTATAAACGATGCTATTAAGACAGACCACCAAAAAAACCGCAGGGGCGCGGCTATAGTCGTTGTCGTTTGCGAAGAATTAAGTGTTGAAGAAGTGGAAAGGAAGTGGAAGAAACATCGTTGGCAATCGCGGAAGAGTATGCGTCTAGTTGCCTTGTTACAGATCTGCAACTGACTGTTCTCAGGGAGACCGTTCGTTAGGGCCACTAGAAGAAAAGGACTACGAGGTACCATTACGGAGGTATCTCGGAACGATAATATAAATCATCTCACAATTATTGCATGTGAAGGGATTTCCAAGATCTCTCCACGAGTGCACGCACCTCGCATTCAAAATATGAGGATCGTCTCCTGTGTTCGTCAAGACGGTTCTCAGCCTGATGTGGAGCTCGGAAAATCCTCCAAGTTCAACAGCAAACATCTTGGTGATTATGCCCCTCGACATGGATACGATAATAGCCGGGAATTTAACTGCAATGTGAACATCACCCTCGAACAGGAGAAGCCTTTCATTCCACATTGCAACGAAAGCGATTTGTCTAACAATGAGAAAGAGGAGCATGAAGCGCATAGCCCCAAGGGGACACAAGAAACTAACACAAGTGGTGGGTGGTGGAAAAGCTGGAGAGGAACCGTCGCTGGTGCTGTGTGCCTGACAGTTGCAGCTGTCAAAGCGGTTTCCAGTGTCACCATTGCAGCCAAAGGGTACTGTCTGAGCCTTTCTTGGAAGAGCTTTTCTCTCTTCTTTTCTAACGGTAGTGCTACAGCTTCCTTGAGCACATCAGCGGCTTGCGTTGTCTTGGGGTACGGTCTTGTTGCGTTTCTTGTTGTCTACTTTGTGCCTTGGGATGATCTGTTCAACTGGTTCGATTGTACTGCACAATCATGGTACAACGGCGTCTTGTCTTGGTTGAACCGAGGTGTGGCAAGTAGGAGACGTGGCCGTGAGTACTCTCGTGTTATTTAAATGGGTTGACGAGAATGGGAAAACGTCGGAGTTTTATTGTTTTAACACTGGAATCATATGGCATTCTTCGTACGCGTTGTAAACTCTTCCCGTGTTTGATGATATGCGTCTGGGTCTGGGTCTGGGTGCTAAAGTGCCCGGGCCCTACGTTCCAGGCCCGCCTGTTAATGCCACTTATTTTGAAGGCCCTGCGAAACTTTGTTGGCTATTCATCCAGGCAGAAGTCCCAAAAGTGAGAGTAAGCAAGGTCTTGATCAGGTGAGCAAGCCTTGAAGTCAATTCCGAAAATGGATGACGTGGCGTAGTCTCGACCAAATGGCTTTCTCAAAATGTCCAATCCCACCAGCCCACGCGACGAACAATGAGATCATAAGCTGTGGCAAAGCTGAATCCAGGGTTCTATAACTTAACGCCTTTCCCCAGGATTCTCTTGTCTGACAGTTTAACTCCGATACCCCTCTCCACCCCAACCTTATCCATCACTGCCATCCTCCCGACCAAATAATCAAGGTCAGCTGACAAAATAAACTTCAAGATCAATCCACTGACTGTAGCAGATGCCTACCACCTCAGGAACCGTCAGCAGCTTCGACGGAGGACAGAAGATCTCAGCCACATTTGTCGTCGATGGAGTGCAGTGCACCTTCAATGGCAGCTTCGACCCTCCAGTTGGAGACTTTCGCAGTTATGACGCGAAGCTGGATTACAGTGATATTAAACAGTTGACAACTCAGCGAGAGTTTAGTGGGAAAGTCAGTTCCCAGAGCCTTGTGATCGACACGAACAATGGCGCCAAGATTACGACTCACCCTGACACGCCTATTTCTCCTGTTAGTCGGTTGTCTGGGAGAGGAAACTGGGAGCACAGTTGATGGGGGATAATCGGGAGTTATCGATATATGGTTTTCTCTACAAACTTAAACATATTTTAAACGAATTGAAGCATCCAAGTTCGCTGTTAGGTTTTACACAAAGTAAGGGCTGACTTCAGTCACTTGGAATCTTCTGGGAGCCGTCTACAGCCATGCTGGCACTGGGGCGAAGACTGGGCGATTGTCAGAGTATGTGCTTATAGGCGAGGACAAGTAAATTGAGGCTTTCCACTGACGCCCCATTTTGTAAACACCAGGTGCATACTAGCTCATGGATGAAGAGGGCTATAATAGCCACATGAATCATTGCATTGTGTCGTCTACCATAAAAACTCTCGATGAACGACAGTTGGACACCAGAAGTAGGTCAACAAACAGAATCCATCCTCGATACCAAAGCTTTAGGTCAACCCTGTCCCTACGTAAAGACTGCCCGACATGGGACCTCCCGCCATGAACCTCCATTATTTATAGCAGCGTAACTCCTTTCGTTGTACGCGACCCAACCGTGTGAGCCGCCGGTTTTCGCCCCGACCGGGGCGACATCCTAAAATCTTGGAGTTAGCCTGGTGCCTCTCAAAGGTGTCGATAGGTCTTACTCGAGAAACGGGCGAGCCTGTCTATTACTCGCAGCACTGGGTCTCCTCATCCTCCTTGTCGTCGCCGCCCTCTTCATCAGTTGATTTCTTTTTGTCGCCGCCGCCGGCGGCGCAGGCAGCGGCAACAAGGAGCACAATTACTACTATAACGCCGCCCATGATAAACATCTGCGTCGACGAAAAACCTCCGAAGGTGAAGGAACCGCCACCCCTAGGAGTCAAGAAGCCGGGCCAACGTCGGGCAAGTGTGGGGGCGTCTTGTTCGTTGGGGATGATCATTTTGGAAAGGTGAGATGCAGATTGTGTGTGAGAGAAATACGGCGCGGTCAGTGGTGGTGCAATTGTGAGGTTAAAGTCTGGGAAAGTTGAAGTTTGGGAAAGTTGGAAGAGAAAGGGGACTGGGATCTTCTGCTTGATAAAATATTTCTGGCTTTATAACAATGTGTGCCCTAAGATAAACTTATACAAATCCATTGCTCTTCCTGTCAGGATGACTTGAATCATTTTAGGCTTCTCCCAGATTACACTGCCGACGTGTTCGACCAGCTCACGTTTTTGGTTCGAGTGTTTTGTCAAGGTTGGAGTTTAAACCGCTGCTGCGATGAACACCACTGATAAGATCACGCATACTTTGTAGATAAGATTGACTTCTCAGTGTTTCTGTATACCGAATCTACATGACAATATCGCACTTCCCTCCTTTGGGTACAATAAAAAACTCGCCAACCTGGGCCATCATATCATCTGTCGTGTCGTGATGTATCCTCAACTCCCTACACTCGCGAAAGAAAGTAGCGAGCGTGACGAGAATTTCCATGCGGGCGAGGTGCATGCCGATGCAGCTCCTTGCGCCGATACTAAAAGGTACGTGTGCTCTACTTTGTTCATGCGATGGATTTATGAACCTGGTGGCATCAAACCTGGAATGAGTTAGCGATGAGATACAAGTGTACGGAAGAGGTTGACTTACACATCTGGACGAGGGAAGATCTCTTCAAGTCGCGACACCAACCAGCCTGTCGTATAAACCATCGTTCCACCTGGGAGATCCCAGCCATGAACCGAAATACCAGCTGGAGGCACGATTCTTTCGACGAGTGCAGCTGCAGGATTATACATCCTCAAGGCCTCTTCCAGAGCGCTACTCAAGAGCGGCAATGCCTCCAGATCTTTGGAAGTGAAGTCCTCTGGTAGACCAGCGACCTCATCCTCAATCTTCCGTCTCAGATCCGGGTCTCTAATGATCTCCCATGTGGCATACGTCAATGTAGCAGCTGTACTGTCAGACCCAGCTACAAGCATCATAGCCACCTCAGACCCCAACTCATCGTCACTAAGCACAGGTCTCTTACTTAGTTCCGCTTCACTCAACATGTGACGAACCATGCTTGGTCCACATGATGGTGAAAGCACTTCATTGAGTGCAGTTGATACGCGGTTGAAGATGATCTCGGTGACTTGACCAACATCGCGCAGCCAAGTGATTGGAGACCACTTAGTAAGAGCCAGAAGGGCGCTGGGCAACATGACCTGCAGAATGACACTTGGACCAGCATTACCCAAAGCCTTGAATACAGGCAAGTCTTGCCCGCCAGATTCGAGAAGCTCAAAAGACTTTCCGACTGCCATCTCGCTGATCACGTCAACTGCCAAGCAGCGCCACCATTTGTACACATCAGCTCTGCCATCCTGAGCCTCCTTCTTGATCTTAGACACAGCAAGCTCAGCCAAGCGTCGAATGGTGATTTCCTGCTCTTCCTTCATTGCCGCAAAGCCACGACCTAGGACCCGTTTCCGTTGCGCATGAAGCTTTGGGTCGCGCATGGTAAATAGCATGGGCGAGTGACTGAATCGGATGCTATCAAAGACAGGCGCTTTGATGCACCTGCTTCCCACGCCATGGACTTTGTAGTATCCATCGAGACTGTTGATCGAGACCTCACCAGGTCCGACTCTCACTACTGGGCCATAAAATTTGTGGATGCGGCGGAGATGTTGGCGACTTGTTCCAGTTGCTCGGGTGTAGAGCAGTGGGATGCCTGTAAAATGCGTGTACCACGGGCCGGGTAGGGCTGATAGTGGACCGCGGAAGAAATTGAATAGCGCCTTGACAACAATTGCCACAAACAATAATGCAACTGCAAAAACAATAGTGATAGACATGGTGACAGCTGTATTGGGGTATGATCAATGCAACTTGAGTGGAGATACAGAAACACATCATACATGAGCATTATACACCGCATCGTATATATACAAAAGCGATCGACTCACCATTGGTGTCAGATTCTGCGGTATCATCATCATTGACTTGCACTCTTCGGTGGCATTGGGCTGTGGTTCTATTTTTTCCTCCCATGCTGGAAGACCCATGATTTGCAAGGGACCCTCACTGCTATCCCAGTCAACGAAGGCCCTGTCATCGCTATCAAAGACCTCTCTGTGCCACTCCATCGCGTTGCTAGGCGCTCTGAACTGCAGCTAGATCAGTAATTCTCTCACTGCATGTCTCAGGTGTCCAGCTCTGCCCCTCGGGTCCCGAAAGTTATTTCCTGCGCCTTTGACTCACAGCCATTCATGCCCTGGCGCAGTGAAGTCAAATTTGAAGTCTATCGTGAGCGTACCTTGTATGACTGATTCAAGCAAATTCGCTTGACTCTGGAGTAATTGTGATTCGCCAATTGCTGTTCGGCGATTAGATCACCAGAAGGATTTAACACTCCACCCTTACGTGATATTCGCATCTCGTAGATCTTGTCATCCTCCCGAATGAGCTGCGCCATGCAAACCTTGCCCAGTCCGAGTACGCATCTTTCTAAAATGAAAGCATGTGAAAACGCATTCCTGGTCCGAAGGATCCGAAAAGGGTATTTCGGACCATAAGTCCGTGTCCATTGGCTCACAGCAGAGATCTGGACTCAATTGGGGGCTGCGCTAATTAAGTGCTCATGTCATACCATGCAGCATCCATGTTGTTTTGGTTCTCGGCTAGGGCTGTTATCACCGATACCTGCTATTTTAGGATTTTATGCTCCGTTCAGAGTGGGAATGCAAGGGTGAGAAGCGACAAGCAATCCTTCGGGGACAGCCGCGGATTGACTTTCCAGGACGAGGGCTTGTCAATCGTTGGTGTGCTGGCAAGGCTGATCGGGTCTGTCAAACGTACGTGGGTGAAGATCAAGAATTGCAAAGCTCGCCAATTGATAACAAAGGCAGGCACTGTTGTCGTCTACGAAGTGGATGCCTCTTTCAAGAGAGTTACATCAGTCCATTCAAGCTATCACGAACTGGTATCTTGTACTACTATGGTAGGATAAAATGGATTGCAATGTTCCTATCAATCTATCAAATTGTCGTACAGCATGAAGAGTAGCCAATAGACGATAAGAAAATCCCTCGGTGTCGCCGTGAACACCCTCTTCGATTCTTGCACTACGTCTCATTCCACTCTAAGCTTCTTCCCAGTAGGATCGTGAATCTTTCCATGTATCCATTGGAGCCCGGAAGATGAGGCAGTCAATAGTCCAGCTGATGCCACAAAGATAACAACGCGCTGTGTAGCAGAGAATTGATCCATCATCGGATAAGGGTACCTTTTTAGTGTTAGTAGAAGACCTGAAGGGCTCGCTGTGAACATACCAGCCATTCTTGTAGAAGCACAGCTCAATCCAACACCAGTAAACGACAGCCAAGACGGTACTGAGCGACATCATACTTCGTGTGGCGATTGTCGCTCGTGGACTCCACAGCAGGAGGTCCAGAACCAGAAAGATAGCTGGAACGAGGTGAAAGCCAAGATCAGGCAAAGGATCAATTACAAGATCTTCAGGCATGAGTAGCGCTGGGTCATGCATCCTGATAGACCAATACAGAACGGCTATCAGGACCTCAAGAGGCGTCGCAAGAACTGCGATCGTGTCTTTGGCCTCGGAGAAGCCATTGCTGAGTGTTACATCGGCGATAAGACCAAGGGAAAATGTGACTAGCGATAAGGCGAGGCCGACAACTGTCAAGAGTTGGAAATACCATCCAAATGAGCGCGAGTAATTTGAGTCCCAAGTCGTGAGAAGGTAAAAGCTGAAGGTAAATGAGGATACGCCCAAGAGGTGAAGCAAAGCTCTGGAAGAGCGGTTGCTGTTTGCTGTCATTGACATTGTTGCTGGTTGTGATGTTAGATTGAGGATGCGGTGCGAGGATAACTTCAATTACACATCAATTGTAAAATGGAAGCATTTTTCGAGAGAAGCACACAATTGATAAGCGAAGTAACATCACCGACGAAAGAGGCTGAGTGAATAAGCGGAAATGGAGGCATCTCATTTGATGCCATCAGCAAGATATTTTAATCCCAGTACATCAGCGCGGATAAGCCCGATTGGAGGACAAGATTAGTGCTTATCACTCGGCAATACATGATCCTTCTCGTCCTTCCGGGATGCCCTTGCAGGTCTTGATGCTTGTTTCTACTGAGGCTGTGTGACTTGGTGTCTGCTGTCAAGTCCGATGCGTGAACAACGACAATTGTGTGGACTCTTGCAGGGTGGTACATGCAGAGACAAGGAGTACATGGAGCGTCAATGAGTTTGGGGGCGAGTTGGGGGCCGGCGGCTAAGGAAGGGTTGTCATTGGCTTAGTTAACGAGCAGCGTGTCAGATACCTCGTATTCGTGTTTATGGTTTGTGTCGTCATTGATGAGACGCGTCGGAACGCGACAATTGTGATCTCAATACAGTGTGCCTCTGTGGAATGTTCAATATTGCTTAAGCTCAACGTGTAGCAAGGTCTGGAGGTCCAAGTTCTTTGGAGAATGATGAATAACATGGTTATCACCTGAAGTTCATTCTTATCAAAGACCAACTGCATACACAAGCTTCCGAACGGCAACATTGCGTCAACGATCTACTTGGGAGCAAGGCAAGAGATATAAAATGACATTGATCTTCAAGTCATCTGTATTTGAATAGAGAAAGTTACTTCTGTATCTCACCGCGGCTTAACTATCAGTTGTGAACATGGAATTGCATCAGTTGTCGACATTACCCTAGAGCCAAACCACAGCCATAACAACGAACAAGCACGGAAACGCGTAGCAGAGGTGTCACCAGCCACACCACGGATTAACTCCTCCGGCTCCTGTCCGTTCGATCACGGAGACTTTCGATCCCTGATCCCTGGACTAGTACGCTTTGACCCTCGGCTCATCAAGCTAAACCAAAAGCCGAAACCACCTCGAGATCTTAATGTTTCCACTTATTCCCAGATGGATGGAAATATCAAGCTACAGTCCTGATTTGGAATATTGGATCTGTGATCGTGCCATGTTTAGAAGCCGTGCGAGTACTGGAGCTCTTACGAGGTTGCAATCTAACATGTCTTTCCACACGGTAGTAATACGACGCCTTAGCTAAAAGCTACCGGACCGACGGCACCCGTTGCGGTCGCCGTTGTGGCGCTTGTACTTTTCAGCAGAGGCTCTGCCAACGTATAGGAGGTACGCATAAGGTCTTATTTCCCTGGGATATCTTGAGACTCGGTCTCGGCCCAGGAGCTACTGTAGGTATTGCTTTGTGTCCTCAGGGAGGCGTCTAGAACTGAATGTTAGCCACTTGGCAGCTGAATGGCAAGTGAACTATGATAATCCGTGCTATAAGGAACCACCACTATAGAATAAAAAGTGGCGGACTTGCCCTTTCGCCATCTACATCACTAAATCCATCAGCTTTCTTGGCTCCACTCTTTGAAATGGCTCGTCTTGCGATCTTCATTCGGCTGGCGGCGCTATTCAGCGCTGTAACTGTCGCAGCTGAGGATGGCTGTTCTGCGTACTCTATCGATGGCCCTCACAATGCAACTTTCGACTTTTACCGCTTCTATGACTTTCGCAGTGCCCCTGCTACGGATGAGATTCTTACCGGAGATCCAGCAGCCAAGAACAGGGAGCAGCCTGATGTTTTAGCAGCCAGCAGACTGATCAGCAACTCCTCATGGAGGGATGATTGGAAAGTGACTGTGAAGTACCAAGGCCAGCCGAATGAGAAGGCGCTGGCACGTCACTACGTGGCAGATCACGTCTTTCTGGGTATGTGTTTTTCTTTTTCTCACAGCCCTGTCTTGGCCACCAAACTATTGTCTCGAGTCCCTTGGCTAACCCTTGGCAATAGATAAGCCTGGGGATGATACTCAGCTGGTGCTGTACACTGACCGTCTGAGAAACGAGACTCAACAAGCTGGAGAGGTCTACTTTAGCGAGTCCCTTGTGGATTCAATCTCGCTCCGGGTATATGCACGCATTTCCGGGAGTCCCGGAGCTGTGGCTGGGTTCTTCACCTACTACAACGACACTCAAGAGACAGACATCGAGGTCCTTACCAAGGAAGAAGATGACAGGGTACAATTCTCCAATCAGCCTACTGAGAACCAAACCACGTGGACCACAATCCCTGGGTCAACTCACAACGAAACAAGATCTGGATCATACCGAGACTGGACCGTATACCGTCTGGACTGGCTGCGCGAGCAGGGTTTGACTGCATGGTACGTTGATGGGGAACTCATGAAGACTTCTGAGATGAATGTCCCCGTTACGCCGTCGACGGTCTACATCAACATGTGGAGCAACGGTGGGAGCTTTTCCGGCCGAATGGACTATAACACTAACGCCACGTTGGAGATTGGGTGGATCCAAATGGCCTTTAACGCGTCTGGTGTTGAAGCCGAGACGGACCGAGAAGATGGCTCTAGATCAGTTTGTTCAATTGAGGATGGAAAAGCGGAGCCTACGTCATCTGGAGTCAAGATGGGAGTTGCATCTTGGCTGTGGACTTTGTCTTTGGTAGTTATTGTTAGCATTCTGTAGATAATTAAAGGAGGTCGCATTGTGGCATACCATTTCTCCTGAATTTGATAGACGCCATCACGCCTTCTCCTGCCTGTCATTATGCCATTGTTGCAGCTGTGTGGCTGCCATTGCAACAATGGCATTTGCTTTTTCCCAGTGAAAAGTCTAATTGCTGACCACCATCGCTTCCATTACCAAACGAAGGCGTCATCGAATTAAGGTTCTTCGTACTAATCCCCCCTGAAATCTCCGATGCTCCCGTTGGTCAAGCTAAAACGCCACTTACTGAGGGATTTGTTAAACGCAGTACATCATAGGTGGGCCAACGTTGGTGTAAGATCTCGGTACTTTTTCACCAAGCACTATGCCAAGTGTCTCGGCAAGCCTCAGCACACTTTTTCTTAGAGGCCGCGTAACCGCGGGATGTGGTTACAGCACGGGAAAAAGGCATTCTGGAAACGGGTCCTCGAGTCTCATTTCCTAGAGTTCGTAACTACATACGCAGGGGGGACTTCAGTGACATTATTCAGTGACATTATTCAGTGACATTAGCCAGGAACAAACCCCCGGATTTTAACGGCGATTGAACTCAATTGTGATTGCTCACTTGTCATTAATTACTGATATTATCTTTTATCGAATCTTAACAGGGTTTATGCGAAGTGAAACATGCAGAAAAAAACAAAAATGTACCAAGATCTGACCCAAGCACCAGCACAATCCCATCAAAAGCAATTACCCAGTTTTTTCCACCTGTATGGACACACACCAATTTCTTACGCACTGATGTTTGTTCCGTGCGCCTCCAAGTAGCGACACAAATCTCTGCAGCTGTCAAGTAGCGTCTTCTGAGGCTTCCATCCCAACTCAGTCATTGCCCTTCTGGGATCAGCGACACAGACTCCCACGTCACCTTCACGACGTCCGACCTTGGCCATGGGAATATCTCTTCCTGAAGCAGCCTTGATGGCGTCAACAACTTCGTAGACAGTTTGGCCAGTACCAGTACCAATGTTGAAAGTCTGAAAGCCCTGGCTTTCCTTGACAGTCAAGGCAGCTAAGTGACCCCTGGCAAGATCAGAGACATGGATGAAGTCGCGGATGGCAGTTCCGTCCCGAGTATCCCAGTCGGTGCCAAAGACTTGAAGCTGCTCCATCTCGCCGAGCATCACCTTGAGAAGTACAGGCATGAGATTGGTGGGTGCAACACGTGGGTCTTCTCCCAAGCGGCCCGAGTCATCACATCCGATGGGGTTAAAATACCTCAACGCAATAACAGTCCACTCTGGATCTGCCACGGCCAAATCGGCTAGAATAGCCTCGCAGATCCATTTAGTTCGCCCGTATGGGTTAGTCAGACCCGTGCACCCGGAAAGCGTTGTGCGTGCCTGGCCGCTGGCATCGTGCCATTCGGTAGTAGAATGGGTACAAGACTCTTCCACCAGACGGCCTCCAGCATCAGCGAGAGAGCCGTAGACGGTGGCTGAGGATGAGAAGACAAGGTACTTGATGCCAAAATCGGACAAGGTGCTGCAGAATCGGATGAGACCGCCGACGTTGTTGTCGTAGTACTTGAGTGGCTTCTCAATGCTCTCAGAGACGGACTTGTAGGCAGCGAAATGGATAACTCGTTTGATCTTGGATCCAGAGGGAGTTGAGTAAAGAGACAGGATATCCTGAATCTTCGCATTGTCTCGGAAGTCAGCCTCGTAAAAGTGGAGGTCTGGACGACGAGAACTAGCGTTGAATCGTTTATTTGTCATGTCATTGAGAGTATCAAGAACATTAACGAAGGCATTGCTCAGATTATCGATAACGACAACATTGTGTGCATCCTTGAGAAGCTCCCAGGTAGTGTGGCTGCCAATGTAGCCAAGGCCTCCAACGACAAGTACGTACTCATCAGGGGAGGCTGTGCGTGCGACAGGAGAGGGGGGTCCACTGAAAAGTACGTCCTGCTCAGTAGCAGGAGTGCTGGGACGAGAGGCAGAAGAGTTGAGGGATTGGTAGGATTGAGAGCGAGATGGGAAGGGGAAGCCAGTGTCAGTCAGAGGAGTGGCAGTCCCGGGTGTAGATTCATAAGAGTCCATCTTGAAGAGACGAAACGAAAGGATGAAGTTGATATGAACGAAGGTGTGAACGAATGTGGAGTCTCTTGTAGAGATCGACTGATGATCTTTGTTGTCTACAACACCAAGGCTTGAACACGATGAAGGGATGGACTATGAGATTATATACTCAGCTCTGCTCAACAATCATCTATACAGCCTCTCTGGATACCACCCCAGAAGACAAGTGCTAAAGAAAATTTCAAATAAGTCCCAGCGTCACGGCGAGAAGGTTACGTCCCACAGCACCAGCAAGACGAGGCCGAGAACGATCGGTTCAACAGCAACAACGACAACAACAACACCAAAGACTAGCATCAGTACTCGCTTCGATCACGTCTTAGTCTCAATACCCGCCCTGCAGCTCGCCATGGCGGTAACTAGTTGCAAAGTGTTTCTATCAAACCCGGTGAGGCCGGTGAAGCTGAACGGGACGAGGCGCCATCATCAATATCGTTTCTGGGTCTAGACATATAGCGTCGCTTACTGCCAGGTACAGCTCAGTGCACGTTCTTGTTAACAGTTAGATAGTGGAGCGATGACTATCGATGGCATCACGACAATTCATCGCCGTAGGGATATTTGCCATGGTCTCGAATTCGCCATCGAGGAGCCTTGCATGGAGATAAAAGCAAGACGATGAGCTAGCAGAGACTATTAAAATTACCGGGAGACTAAATTAACTAAACGGTTTAGCTGTCTGCTTGGGGGGCATTCATTCAGCCTCATCGCGATGTTTGCCGTTATGGAAGGGGTGGCGATGGGGTTTAACGGCGACAGAAGCAACACCATTATAGCCTTGGCTATCACTATCAAAAGTACGAGTGCGGATCTACTCCGACGAAGCGGCGGCTCTTGGCGAGTCCAGAAAGTGGAGGACAGCCTCCAACCGTTTAGCCGGTATAGCTCTCTGTAGTCGGCACTCAGTCCTTGAGATCGTAGACAAAATTCATAGATCGTAGATTTAGCTGTTCCATACTCATTTCCCCTGTCCACTATAACACGGACTCTATAACCTTTTCGTCGTATTCCCATCGCAGAGCTAAAAAGAAAGTTAACGGTAGCCAGTTAAAACTTTGCAACGACGCACGAAGGACAAGGATATCAAATTATCCCACCATGAACTGTCAGCCTCTTTGCCAAGCCACAGATGCATCAATAGTGAAATGCCATGCAAACCTACCCCTGTAATTCGCAACATGTGCATGTCACTCCCTTTCCCAAAAAGTATTTTTACTTCTTTTTCAGGCAGGGGTTGAATGCGGCTTAAGCCACAGCTTACCAGGCCCCGTCCCAACGGCTGCAGGTCTCTGAGACTAACTACCGCACGCTACTTTAGTGTCTGTTCCACTTCCCCAAAGTGGTCTCACCAGACACTAGCGAAGTCAATGACAACACCTTTGTAGCTGCCATCTGGATTCGGATCTCTTGCCACGGCTTGGTACCTGCGCCAAGTCCATATATGGCTGACACTAAATGACCCAGGCTAGACTCGATTTGTATCTCACTGTGCTGTACTGTACAGCACAGTATCGGCCGAACCTCGTCTTGCAG